>CAUYSK010024041.1:0-21578 GCA_963575035.1 Avahi laniger | reverse complement strand
ACCCATTGCCCTTTGAGTTCAGTGATACTACTCTAAATTTATGTAATTAATTATGTCAGATTATAGGAAATGATCCTCTGGGACCACTTTAAAATCATGATCCTTGGGTGAAAAATAAAAATAAAAAATAAAATCATGTTCTTGTATAGATATTTTATAATGAGAAAACATGATGTACACCTATTCATTAACAAAGATTTTGTGTTGTAACCATTTCTTAATAGCTTCTTTTAATAAATACTAAATATTAAAAAGTTCAAACAACAAAACTTGGGTCACACTTGGAGGTCAGCCATTCAAAGAGAGCAACATTTGAAGACTTATATTTTCTAATGCTCATATTAGCTTAGTGTTCAATGAAACATTCATCCCTTATCTCGTTGCCTCTTTTAAAAAATTTTTAATAGACTTTAATTTTTAGAGCAGTTTTAGGTTCCTGTAAAAATTGAAAGTACAGGGGGTTTCCAGATAAACTCCGCTCTCACAGACGTATAGCCAGCCTCTCACACTATCGACATCCCTCACAGAATGGTACACTTGTTACATTCAGTGAACCTACATTGACACATCACTCACTGCCACTCAAAATACATAGTTTATATTAGGACTTAGTCTTAGTGTTGTACATTCTATGGGTTTTAACAGATGTATAATGACATGTATCCACCATTGTAGTGTCATACAGAATAGTTTCACTGCTCTAAAAATCCTCTGTGTTCAACCAGTTTATCCTTCTCTTTCCCTAACCCATAGCAACCACTAATCCTTTTATGTCTCCTTTCACTTAGCAATATGCTGTTCAAGTTTCATCCATGTCTTCTCATGGCTTTATAGCTCATTTAGTTTTAGTGCTGGAGAATATTTCATTGTCTAGATGTACCACAGTTTGTTTATTCATTCCCATACTGAAAAGCATCTTGTTTGTTTCCAAGTTTTGGCAATTATGAATCCAGATGCTATAAACATCTGTTTGCAAGGTTTCGTGTGAACATAAGTTTTCAATTCATTTGGGTAAATGCCAAGGAGTGTGATTGCTGGATCATATGGTAATAGTATGTTTAGTTTTGAAGTGGCTGTACCGTTTTGCATCTCCATCAGCAATGAAAGAGTGTTCCTGTCGCTCCCCATCTCCATCAGCACTTCATCTTGTCAGTGCTTTGGATTTTGGCCTTTCTAATAAGTTGATAGAGATGTACCCCTGTTGTTATAATATGTAGTTCCCTTATGACACATGATGCTGAGCACCTTTTCATGTGCTCATTTGCCAACTGTACAACTTCTTTAGTGAGGTGTCTGTTCATGTCTTTTACTCACTTTAAATTGGGTTATTTTATTGTTTCTACTTCTTTTTTAGAATTTTTATCCTGAACTCATTTCTTCTCTCCTTAAAAATGGGAAACAATCTTTCATTTTACAATTATTTTTGGAAATTGCCTTATCAATGTTGAAAGAGGAGCATGAGTATTGAAGTCTAGAAGAAAAATAGAGTCTTTAAGTCATCATAAATAATCCAATCATATTCATGTAATTTCAAAGCAAGTACAAAATAACATTCCAATTGATTAAGATGTGCTTCAAGCCCTATAATCAACACGTTTTAAAATAATGCAAGCATAATGCATTGTAAGTAAGGCTTAGAAATTTATTTCCTTTTTTGTCCTCCATTTTGTCCTAATAGATTTTCTGTTGAGAGGCATAGTAAAACAATACGAGAAAAAATAATTCATTCATTGTTATTTATGCATTTGGCATTAACTAGATGATGGGTTAGGGAGAAAAAGAAAAAAAAATTCACTACCGTCAAAGATCTCAGAGGAATATGAAAAAGCACACCAGTAATTACCCCAGTTATAACATGTTGTTTAGACACAGTGAATCCCAGGATAGATTGGGAGTGTCAAGGAAAGATTTAATGAAAAGAGGATTATTAAAGGCAGGATAAGACATTAAGGTAGAGAAGAAAAACAAAAGGATACTATTATAATAAAACACATACATAAAATGAAAATTTAAACATCCAGGGAATTCTAGGGACTTGGCAAGTGGAGGTGTCCAAGGAGCAAACTCTGCATGTAAGGTAGGGAGAAGGAAAAGGTGGGAACACAGGAGGCCTATAGATGAAATGTCTATATCTCTCCTTAAAACGTAATATACAAACTCACACACACACAAACAAAAATACTACAAATATGAAAATAACAAAGTATCTAAGAGTTTAGCTAGGCTTTTTTGTTTGTTTTAATTCATCTTTGTTGCATAAAATCCCTAAGCCTAGTTTACTCATTTTAAAAAATGAAGATAATAAGAACTACCTTTCCCCTTACATACTTGTGAGAATTAGAATGGGGTAATGTTTTAATGTCCTTAGTGTATTGTCTGACACTTAGTAAACATATTTGAAATGGTGGCTCATATCATAACCAATAGAGTAATTATACATGTCATTATAAAGACTAGGGAGAGGGAGGGATGGGGAAGGGAAGCTATTGATCAAAAGGTGAAAAGTTTCAGTTGGACTGGAGAAATAAGTTTTAGTGCTCTATTGCACTACATGACCACAGTTAACAATGCTATATTGTATATTTCAAAATTGCTAAAAGAGATTTTTAACATTCTCACTACAAAAAAATAATAAATTGGTGAGAGGATGGATATGTTAATTAGTTTGATTGAATCTTTCTATTATATATATATATAAACACATCACATTATACCCCATAACTATATAAAATTATTTGTCAATTATAAAAACAAAACAAAAAAGAAATATGAGAGCCCATCTGTCATTTAAAATTTTCTAAAAGGAAAAAATACATGCACATTATGACATAACAATAATATCTTATGAAATGCAATGGTCAGGGTGATGTATAATCCTACTGAAAAATAAAGTTGTGTTTAATAGAAAAAAAAAGAACTTAAAAAAACTAGGGTCCACTATGAATTATTCACTTCCAGATATCTAAATGTACTTTTATTTTCCTTTAGAACACTAACTAAAAGGATACTACTGTGTATCTCTGAAACATTTATTTCTAAAGTTTTTTTCCTCAGGTGAAAGTGACATTTATTTGACATGTTCAGAGCATCTCTGAATATATTTGAGGCTACAACTGTCTTTGCATTTTCCTTCCCTTTATTTCTCTTTGGGAAGAAATAAATTGACCATGTTCCCTTGAACAAATTGGACCAGAGACACTTTCATTTGGCTCAGAGATTACATTATATTTTGGAATTAGAGAAGATCCAGAGGTTTTCCTGCTTGTTATTTTTGGTGTTCATTATATTACACTCATCAGATCTCTCTGAACACATGTACACATTGATCAAAACAACAAAATGTTTAAAGCAATACATTGAGTGACAATCTCCAAACAACTTGAAACTCCCAAAGAACTTCCTTCCCCAAGATAGACAAGTACAAATACTTAGTATTTGTTTTACAGCCATGGTAGGAGTATTTCAAAAATCTAGGAAACATAGTTTCTAATGCCCAAGGTTGATGTGTGATAAGCTAATTTGTCTCCTTTATTAAGGGTGATGTTCTTATAAATTGAGTATAGGCTGGTACTATAATTCCTAAAATTTTCATTACTAGAATTAGTCCATGATCATGTAATCATGTATGTTGATTACTTGCTGTATAGTTTAGGTCCTATTAGGGTAAAAAACAAACAAAACAAAACAAAACAAAAACAATCCCTTTTTGGGGTCAAAATAGTTAATAGTTACAACAATGAATATAAATTTTTATGCAGTACTACCATCATTACTATTTAGACAAATAAAAATTCACTTAATGAAAAGAAAAAATATAGTTTTACACAGGTAACATATTCCAAAATGTATATTTCAAAAATTGTAACATCCCAGAATAAAAAGAAAAGAAATTTTTAAAAATGCATCAAGTTACTGATCAAGGTCAATAATAATTAAATTGAGATGGAGTTATGTGGAAAGGAGCAAGCCTATTTTGGACCTGAATAAAAGATGCATTTTGATGGGCAGCCTCTTTTAAAGTTGTTTGTTAAGGAAAAAAAAGCTTAAAACATAATCTGGTGATGCATCAATTTGCTTTGAATGTGGTAATTAAAGAGTTCTTGAACCCTTTTGTGATCTGAAGAAATAATGCAGAGGCTGGCATGTGAGGATGGAGGTAAAGGCAGGACTAACACAGGGACAATGGGCACCCAGGGATAAGCAGGAGGGTATTTAATAACTGGGGAAGAAGTTCGGTAACTCCTCAGCCGATGTAAGTAAAAAAATGAAGTGATACTTTTTTATCTGCTACACATACTCCCTGAGTAGACAAAAAATAAAAAAAAATAAAAATGAATGAAAAGGTATCAAATAATCTTAGAAAAGAGGCTAAAGGTGTTCCAAGTTTTGATATAGACAGAGGGTGGCAATCATCAGTGTCACAATTACTTAGCCTTCTCCTTGTGACAAGTGCCTCCTGACCTCAGGTTCTTTTCATTCTGCTTGCAATATGATTCTCAGAGCTTCGCTTGGCTGGCTGTATCTTTTCTATCTCAACTTCTCGTTGTATTTCTACCATTAAGCTCTTACTTCTAATCTTTCCTTGTTTTCACATATTTTTTAATTTTTTTCTCCCTCCCCTAGAATGTAATCACTCTAAAGAATTAGAGTCTAAGCAGATCACTCTCTCACCAGTGCCTTGAACAGTGTTGGGCGTGAAGCAGGTGTTTGATATACTTTCTTCTTAATGACTAGCTAATGATTGTTTGCTTGGAGCAAAGTTTTTTCAGTGGAAACACCTGGTCCTCTCGAGGCAATATTTATTAGAATGCTGATAGAACACTTTATTTGCATAAATAAATGATCAAATTTATAACTGAAAACAATCAAGCCTTTTCCCACTAAATGCCCCAAATTCATAATAAAACACAGAACTTCCTACAATTCTAGTTTATTATATTCAGAAAACATCCTACACTTTCATTTCTTTGTGTCTTGTTTTGTCATCTTCACTGGCCTCAGGTGTGTCCTTCACCTTTTCTTCTACCTACCCAAATGTTCTTTCTCATTTAGGTCTCAACACTAAAAGCAATTCCACAGTAAAGTCTTCTGGACCACTTCAATAAGAATTAATGGCATGTTTCTGTTCACCCTTCTGTAACGTAATGTAAATTGTACCTGTAATTAACAAGGCCTTCATTCTGTCTTATATGTAAACTGTTTACATGGATAACTTCTCCCTTGGATGGCAAGCTAATTAAGGGAAGAAGCAATATTATCTATCTTTGTGTTATTAACTGTATCTAGCAGAGTAGCCTGAACTTACTATGTCCTGAATTAATAAAATTAATGACATTAAACTAAGACAAATTCAAAAACACTTTTCAAGGTGCAATGAGAAATAGCTAGAAAACTAAGCGTTACATATATGCATGCCATCTCTTCTGACTAATAAAAAAAATTCTAATAAAATTTTTATTTCCAATATGTGTTGTTTTGGTCTACATTTTCAGATACAGTGGAGGTGAGGAGTGGGGTAGAAAATCTATAGTGAGAGGACAACAATGAATGGACTCTTTCCTACAGTATAAATGAGAAGAAAATTGGTAAAACCTATATTGAGTGTAATTTGACAATAGGTATCAAAGTTGTTAAAATGGGCATGCTCTTTGACTAAACAGTCCTATTCTAGAAATTTATCCTAGGGAAATATACGGAAAAATATGCACATAATGTGACTATAAGAAGCTCACAATGAGATTGTGTGTAATAATGAAAAACTTTTGGCAAAGTGAATTTCTCAAAATAAGGGATTGGTTATACACATTATGTTATGTAAGAATGTGGACTATGAAGCCAAACTGCCTAATTAAAATCTGGCTTGATCACTTAATAACTATGTAAACTTAGGCAAGATACCCTTTCTGTGCTTATTTTTTTTTTAATTTTAAAATATGAATAGGAAAGTGCCCATGTTTCTTTAATTCTTATGAAAACTAAATGCAATAATATTGATATAGTAGTTAGAACAATGCCTGCTTTATAGTATGAACTAAAACCTTAAGCTATACATATCTGAAACTAAATTTTACAAAAATATTAATATTATGGTAACTACCACTAGATTTTGGTTTTATAAGTGATTTTATATTCTTGATTTTTTCCTGTTAATGTGTTCTTAATTTTTTGTAGCATGTAGGCATTGCTTTTGTAATAAATATAATGAAACTTATTCTTAATAAACATCTTAATGTCCAGTTTTTGAAACACTGAATGTCAATATTTGGAAAGCAAGAAATAGTTATACATAACACTATTTATAGTGAGGAAATTCTTCTTAGTTGGCCTTCTGCAAACTGCAGTAATTTGTAGCATGACCACCCTTTCCAGAGGTTATTAATTCTTGGCTTCCTCTGTATAATCCTTCAATTTGCTCAACTTTGCTGAGAGCAGGTAGTTGTGTATGGGGACCATTGTGGTGTTAATGCATCACTAGAAATATGATAGAATCCCTCTAATTCTTCCCACATGATTTTCCGGGTGTTTTGACAGAAGAAATGATGATTCTGCCCAGGTTAGACAGCAAAGCACAATAACACTCAGGAGGGTGGCTATATTTTTTGACATTTGTACAATTTGGGAGGAATACTAGTTTCTATTCATTATTTATTTTTCAATATATACCTGGGAAAATATGACCACTGATTCATTGAGTGTGTGTATTCTCAATCTGAGCCTCTTAGAAAAAAAAAAAAAAGGTGGTATCCTGAGGTACCATAATTTTTCAGAGCGGTCTTACCTCCTCTGCCTCTGAAACATCATGGGTAATAGCCAGTGTTTAATGAAAATTGTTTTTCAGCTAGCTTCTACCAGCTTTTAAGGTTCTCATTTGATTTCTCCACTATATTCTTTCTCTTTTTGCTTCTATCCCTTACATATATTAAAAACATTTCAGAAGGGTATCTTTTGGTAAAACAATTTTAGTTAGCACTGTCAAAGCAAAATCTGTACCAGAAAAAGTTTAACCAGCAAGGGAAACTTTATTCCAGAATATTGAAATGAGAGAGAGAGGCCAGACTCACTCTGAACTCAACTCTGCTGAAATAAGAGTGGGAGGCTTTGTAAACACTAGCAGGAGAGAAAGATCACTGGCCATCTTTGTTTGCTAATTGCCTTTACGCAAAGGAAAAGTAAATTTTCTCCTATCTTCACTGACAGAACAGGTAGTTTTACAAGTTGAAACAAGATTCTTACTAGGTCCCTTAGGCTCTTACTCTTAGAGATTAGGAGATGGGGACTCTATCTTCCTTGATGATCACATTACAAAGGGATGGCTTCTGGTCTTTGAGAAAGACATTTCTGGGCTGTAAAACTGATAAGAGGCTTTAAAAAAAAGATTTACATCTCAAAGGGGCAGAGGAACAATTTACAATGACAAATTTAGTTTATAAAGAAAATGCTCTAAGAAAAGGGAGGCCAGGCCTAGAGTCAAGAAATAGCCTATGCAGGCTGGTTGCAGTGGCTCATGCCTGGAATCCTAGCACTCTGGGAGGCTGAGGCGGGCGGATTGTTTGAGCTCAGGAGTTCGAGACCAGCCTGAGCAAGAGTGAGACCCCCATCTCCACCAAAAATAGAAAGAAATTAATCGGATAACTAAAAATATATAGAAAAAATTAGCCGGGCATGGTGGCTCATACCTGTAGTCCCAGCTACTCAGGAGACTGAGGCAGGAGGATTGCTTGAGCCCAGGAGTTTGAGGTTGCTGTGAACTAGGCTGACGCCACGGCACTCACTCTAGCCCGGGCAAAAGAGTGAGATTCTGTCTCAAAAAAAAAAAAAAAAATTAGCCTATATAAAGTTTAGCAAACTGAGTGAAAATTAAGGCACTCTTGGTCAGCATTTAATAATATGTAATTTAGCATTTTATTCTACATCATATGAATGAGATAACAGTAATTCTAAAAATTATATTGTTATGTATTATTTATATCGCTTTTTTGTACAAACTACTCATTGGAGCCTCATCATATACATTGTGATATACTATCATCTTCAGTCTTAATTTGCAGTTAAGCATCTTTAAGAGCAGGAAAGTGAAGGGAAGAGTTCTATAACTCATACAAGACAAGACTGACATTTAAATTCAGGTTTTCTAATGCGAAGTACTGTCATTACTCTTATTTGCATGAAGAAGAAGTTATCAAAGGAATATGATCCTCCAGGCACTATTCTAACTCTTAGGATTACAACAGTAAACAAGAATGTGCCAAACATGGTGATTAGCACATGGCAGGTCCTCGATAAATATCTGTAATGGGGGAAAATGACACAATTTCTTCCTTTAAAAAAACTCAGAGTATTTGGTAGATATTCTAATGCAAGTCAAATAGCTTTGTGATTTATAAGAATGTTATAAAGTATAAGCTGTCTCATTGATATAATTATTATGATATGATTGCTTAATTCATTTTTTCCTAAATAAAGCTTAGACTGTGAATTTTATATCTTTCTTAGATTTCCCAGAAAAATTAATCTAGGAAACTATAACAAAATTTCACAGAAGAATTATTCTCCTTACCACTTGTGAGAACCATTGACATTCTTAATTTTTCTTAATTTTCTTGATTTTTAAGTTAATCTTATTCCATCAAAATAATTTTATGACCCACAATCTTGAAAACACTTGTCTATATTGTATGAGGGAAAGAAATATGTATTTTACTTATTGTGTCTTATTACTTAACGCCTTAAACAGGGCCAAAAAGAGTATTTTTTGCTGTTGCAGGTTGGGTTTCCCAGATGTGCTTTTGGGAAGGTGAAGCAAAGGAACGGGATTGGGCAGAGAGAGATGTTGGGGGAGATGTAGTCACAGTGGTGATTTTGGCCAGCCCCCCAGAGAGCTAGGAACCTGCACTGGCTCTTCAGTGGTCCTGCACTGTGGTGAGGAGATGGGCCTTTGTATGCTAAAATGAGATCTGTCACTGGATGTAAGATTTCCTGAGAGAGTGGGACATAGTATTGAGTGAGGCAGCTCTTTCAAGTTAAGGGCCATTTCTAAAAAGGGTTGACAATTGAACTTGTCAGTTGGAAGAAGTGCCAGCCATTTGCCGAATACATCTTACAGTCATGACCATGGCATCAAGTATCACAGCAGCTAGTGTCACTGGATTTATTGGATATATAGATTCTGCTATATTTTTGAAAAAAATTCTACTGAAATATGAAAAAATCTGTTCTTTCAACTCTTGGATTCACTTAGGACTTTGGAATTCATTACATATAATTTTATAGCAGTGTGATTGCATATGAATTGCAATTTTGTATGAATTTTAACATAGATAATAGTGAACAAATGTGAATTTTACATTATTGGAGTCTATTACTTAATGAACATTTATGGGAAATATATACATTTTAAGGAATATGAAATTAAAATAAATTTCATTTTTTCCCTGAAAATCTAATAATGTGTGTTTCTTGTAATGAACTTTGTACTGTTAAAAAAAATCATTAATTTTGATCAATGGAACTGAACAATGTTATGGAATGAATTGTGTCCTTTAAAAATTTGTATGTCAAAGCTCTAACAATGTGACTGTATTTGAAGACAGAGCCTTGAAGGGGGTAATTAAAATTAAATGAAGTCATAAGGGTGCGACTCAGTTCAATAAAGGAGGTGTCTTTTAAAGAAGAAGTAGAGACACCAGGAGTGTACTTGCATAAGGAAAAGGCCATGTGAGAACACAGTGAGAAGGTGAGAAGGTGGTCATCAGAAAGCCAGGAATAGAGGCTTCAGCAGACTTACAAAATATTATGATGAATAAAAAGTTAGTGATAGAAAAGTAGAAAAGAGAAAACTGCTCTTATTGTTTAAATTATGATTCAAATAAAGCATAACATAGCAGTGAAATGTTGAACTAACATGTTTAACAATTTACTGAGTTTTAATTGAAAAAGATCATACAGTTATTTATGTGTTGAATTAATGAATGAATTCAATTTTTAACATTCTATGTTCACATATCTCCAAACAAGATTTCAGAAGAGAATGATTTTGCATGGCAATGTACTAAGAGAGAAATATATCATACATTAATCTTTACTGCTAGAGTTAAAGCAGCAGGACTCTATAAAATTAACCTTGGTCATCAAAGGGGTAAGCAGAAGCC
This sequence comes from Avahi laniger, assembly GCA_963575035.1. Lineage (NCBI taxonomy): Eukaryota > Metazoa > Chordata > Mammalia > Primates > Indriidae > Avahi > Avahi laniger. The sequence continues at coordinate 11,430 of CAUYSK010024041.1, read as the reverse complement.
TTCCTAGTCCCCCAACAAAGCTTATTTTCCCATTTTAGAGATAGACAGGATTGTTTATATGAATAAAGAGCACAAAATATAAAGTAATGTACATAAATGCTCCAAGGGTTTTATTAAGTATTCAGTGCCACGAGTTCAGGGGATAAATTCTGTTGCACTGGTGGACCTTGAAGAATGAGTAGAAACTGTGCAGAAATAGGAGGGCAAAGTATAGCATGTGAATAAAAAACATGTGAAAAGTCTTCTTAGAGGCAGATGTGGACATTGTATTTAATTCTAAGAACATTTCTTGAAACATAGTAAGTATTATTTAAAGGTAGGTGGGAGGCAAACTAGGAGGAGCACTTAGAGAAGTGAGACCAATCTGCCTCAACCAGTTAGAGTATTCTGGAAGTGTGGGAAATACAAGTACAAAGAAAGGCTGCAGAAACATGAGTCACAGGTATCTGAGAAAATGTTGTCAAAAGTCCATAGAAGTCTTGTTCCAATTTACAGTTACCAAGAAGATCAGACTCAGCTGTGGAAGGTGAGATTATAGTAATATGAGTTTCTGTGGTGCTAAGGAGGCAACCAAGTCTGCTAACAGGAGTGTTGTCCTTACAGGCAGTGAAGTATCATTATCTGTACAGAACAAGAATATCCCCTGGGAAGGCACGATCCACCTCCTCAGGTCCAAGAGAGATGTGTTTTAAAATTCCACATAATGAAATAAAGAAGGTTTTCTGTGTATAAATAAAAGATGTTGTTTTTGGGTTCATGCTGTAGTTTATTTTAGGATGTAAGCTGGAAAACATTGCCAACTTCACTGAAAAAGCAAAAGCTGGAAAAAATAAAGCTCCTTTAGAAGAGGAATAACACAAAAGCCCGAGTTGGTTTTCCATCTCTTCCCAAGGGATTTGTTTAGATATATTGTGATCAATACCCTAAGACAATTCAGAGCTTGCTGAAGAGGATTACTTAAACTATACATGGTTTTTAATGAAAATCTACTTATCTAAATGGACAGCATAATCTGCTGGCATTAAATTTCTAAAGACACTTCAAAGATAAAGAATAGAAGCACAATTCCATATAGCATATTAAAACACAACGAATGTTGTTTGATAGATGGCACCCAGGTTTTTCAGTTAGAAATCTATGGAAGTTATTGGCCCACATCTATTTTGGGTTCAGTGGACACAATGCTCTGCATTCACAGAATGTATTTAGTCTGAGTAGCTCAACATTCTTTGCATTAAGAAATTCAACAATGCAACCTATCCAACAATACATAGAGCTACATTTTTATTTGTCCTTACTACAAAAACACTGAAAGCTCAAGTGGTTTGTTAAAAGTCACTTGGAGGATCTTTGTTTTAAATTGGATTAGAGGAAAGCAATGTCACAGAAAAATCACAAGTAGGAAATTGGAGATTGGGATAAATACTGGATGATTATTAAAGAATATAAATGTAAGTCTAAGTTGATTAGATTATAATAGACAATAGGAGATCTTTGAAGATTTGTGCATAGTAAGTATGACTTGTTTAAAATGGTGTTTCAGGAGAAATATAATAGCAGAAATGCACAGTAGGAGAAAGTATCTAGAAGACTAATCCAGATAAGACTGTAGTAATCCTGACAAGAGGTATGAAACTTGGAATAGTGAGGTTGGAATTGAACAAAGGCAATATATTTCTAATACCTCTCTCTATCTCCAACTCAATCTCTCTCCCTATCCATCTATCTAGAATCATCAAAACTTATAAATCAGTTTGTTCTGCAACTGTGTTAGGAGGGAGACAACAAAACTCATAACTAGGAGAATGCTGTTAAAAGAATAACAGACTTTAGAGAAAATGTAGTTTTTTGGCTTGTGACAATTAGAATCAGGTAGTTTTATGACACGTTATGTAGCATTTTTCATATTCTCGGGTGTCTCAATTGTTTTAAAGACATGCACTCAAATGAAAGGTACAGGCTTATAAGACTCTGTTCTGGTAATTTGGTGACGGGATAGGAAAAGGGAGGGTTTCTGTTCTGGAAATGCTGACAGGATAAGGCATTATGTTGTTGAACCTCTTACCACGATGAGGGAAAAGCCCACTTTGAAGGAGCCAAAATAAAGAGTGAGAGTATCATTCCGTATTGTCACCTGAGCCCTGTGTTCACCAGTGCCTGCTGCTCTGTAATCTAGGTGTTTAAATGATGTGAGAAGATACACACCACTTGTTCAACCCAGTTTCGGTTTTTTAATTTTCAGCCACTGACAACTGAAAAAAATCCTTTTTAAAACAGTCATAAAATCCAAAAGAACAGAATTTCAATAGAAGGGTAGGGTTTTTGTTAGTAGTTTTATATGCTGCAGAGTTTAAAATGTCACCAATTTGGTATTTTTTTATATTTAACATCGCAGTTTTACTAGAAGAGCAGTGGGCGCCGTTAGGTCTTAGTTTCGAAATTAGTCCATAAAATAGATGAATGATGAAGAAGAAAAAGTAGATAGGCCACTTTTTGAGATAGTAGGTGAAATCTGGGGAGAAGAAAGAGTAACCAGATAACTAGAATGGGTGAGAGAAAGCTGACTTAGGATAGAGGGCGCTAGAACATATTTGGAGGTAGATGCGTTGCTGGAGAAGTCAGAGCCAGACAAAGAAGAGGAAGGCCCTCCAGCATAAGGAAAGGTATACGCATATATCATGAGGGCATTTATTACAGCATTGCTACACTATACTCAAAACAAGCTAGACAATATTAAATAATTATCACAAAGTAAACTAAAAAAATTTAATAATATATCAAACATTGATAAGAAAATTTTAAGTAAATAGGTGCAATACACCATGCTGTATGTAGAATAGATGCAATCTTGTAAAAATAAGAGAATATTTACTCATTTTCTATCATAATAATTTCTATAATAAACTAATTTTTTAAAGCAAAAGGATATGCGAAATGCACAAAGAAAGATAAAATGTATAAAAAAGTCAAAGTCAAAAGGGGAAAAAATTGGGAACATTAAAAAAGATTTCAAGCCATAACTTATTTACCTATATAGTGTTTACCAGGAGTGAGCACTATACTCATTGTTTGATAAATATTAATTCATTTAATTCTTATATCAATACAATAAGATAGATGACATTATTATCCACTTAAAGATGAAGAAACTAATTCAACAGAAAGAGTAATTTTTTAACATGACTTAGTAAGTGGAGGATCTGAGATTTGAATTCAGAGCAATCTGGCTGCGAGTCCATAAATTTAAAAAGTAATCTAAATGGCTTGAAAGGCTTTCTTTTTTTCCTTGAAAGATACCAACTATCAACATTATATACATATATGAAATATAATATACATAATATAAGTGAAATAGAATATAGAAATATAATATATTATATATGACATGTTACATATAATATATATTATATATAGTGCTGTCAGAATATATATTTATAGCTTAAAGTTTTTTATAGGAAAAATCTTATGGAATTCTCTACTTTATTATTACTTTTCATGTAAAAGCCACTGTTCTCCCACCTAGACCTTTTTTTATTTTCAAATTAGAAATATGGAGAAAAAACACACGGAGATTAAATGTGGTTCATAACAATAGATAATTTCTTGGAACATAATACAAATATTAGATAACAGATGATGAAGTATAATAAAAGTTGCCTGGATCAGTAGATATGGTTATAAATACTGTTCTTAATCTACTACTGGTTATCTGAGGAACATTAAGAGATGAGTCTCTCAGTATCTCCAAACCTCTACAACCAGGGATTGGATCTGTTTATATTTTTCCTCAGATTTGGAAAAGGTCAACCATTATTCCTTCACTTTTTTTCCTTACCCTCTTCACTCTTTTTCAGCTTCCTTTCTCACTCCAATTATACTTACATGAGGCTACTTGATTTCTCCTACAGTGCATTGATGTTCTATTAATTCTTTTTTTGGGGGGGCATTTTTTTCTTTGTGTTTAATTCTGGCTATTTTCTATTGCTATCTCTTCCAACTCACTAATCTCTGACACTGATGTTTCCAGCTCTAAAAATTCAGTGTGAGTCTGTTACATTCCATGTCCCAATTTAATATGTTCAACTTTTCTTCTAGCTTTTGGAAAATATGGCATACACGTAGAATTCAGACATAATAATTGTTGTAATGTACATTTCTGTTAATGCTAACATGTGTCAGTTCTGGGTCAGTTTTGTTTGTTGATTTTTCTCTTCAGTATGGGTTGTATTTTCATGCTTTTCTGAACATCCGGTAATTTTTATATTAGATGCCCAACATTGTGATTTGTGTGTGGTAAATATTTGAGTAGTCTATAAATATTTTTTATCTTTGTTGTAGGTTGCAGTTAAGTCACTTGGAAATAATTTCATAGTTTCTGCCCTTGCTGCTCTTGTTAAGCTTGATTAGGTGGCACTATTAGCCACCTAATGGTACCAGAATGCCATTTAATCCAGAGCTAATTTTGCCCAAAAACTAAATCGTTTTTAGTTTTCTACTCAGTTCCCTGAGAATTATGAGATTTTTTTTTTATTATAGCTGCTAGGAACAGGAATTATTACTGGGCTTGTATGAGTTCTGAGGATTATTATTTTATTTTGCTGCTCTCGTTAGTTTTCTCCTATGCTTGATTTGATCAGCACTAAGCTGAAAACTTGAATGCTCTCCTCTCCAGATCTTTGAAACTTTGTTTGTATGGACCTTTCCTTTCTTGTGCTCTATTTTGTAAATTCTCCTCCTTGACCTCCCTGGAAACCTACCCCTGTGTCCTCAGTTCAGGGGAATATTGGGCTCATCCTCATTTCCTCCTCCCTGAGCTGTTGCTTGGAAACTCTCTCTAGGCAGTACGCTGGGGCAAAGGAAGGGATCACTTTGTTTATTTCTTATAGCTTCAGATCAATATTTATTGTAGGCTCATATCAAACATCTTAAAAACATTGTTTCATTTATTTTTTCTGGTTATTAATTTTTTTTCGAGTTTCAAGTAAACCTGGCTTTTGTTATTTCATCTTGGTCAGAAACAGAAGTCTAAAATGAAGATTTGGGATAGAAAATCTCCCAAACTCCTTTTATTTTAACATGCTATTATTTTGTGAACAGAAAGAACACACACCAAACTTGGGAAACATTTTAGACCCTTGAAAACTTCTAAAATTCCTGAAAGATATTAGATAAAAGAATCAATATTTTTGTCTCAGAAAAATGTAATATTTCAACATCCTTTTGGTAAGACTAGAAAATAAAATTTTTGTTTTGCAAAGTTGCTGTTTTAAAAATAATCAGTAATGATCATGACAATAAGAAAGGAAACAAGAAACAAAATGAGAAGCAGAAATATGACATTTTGGAATCTTATCTGAAATAATGACTCCTATAATAATTATTTTTCAATTAAAATAATGTCTATTTTGCATGCCCTTTGTATGATCATAGAATGTTAGAGATAACATGAACCTTCAAGATATACCCTGCCATCTTTCCTGCACCAATTGCTACTGTGAAAAGTAAATTAAGATTTTAAAACAGGGGTTCCCAAAGTCCTTCAGTCTTGCTGATAGAAAATATACAATCTTTAGCCCCTCTGCCCAAAAATTCAGTTCCATTAATCTCATTTTTCTCACTTACCTTATCATAAATATTACTTGGGATTTCTATTAAAATAAGATTTTTGTATATGCCTTTAGCTGAGATTTAAGACTATATATTTGTAATGAGTGCCCAAATGATTTTGATGCTGATGGTCTGTAGAACATACATTGAGAAACATTGACTTCATGATTTCTTTCCTTTTTGGTTTCCTAAAGTTGTATGTATAAATAGTGGGAGAAGGTTAACTCATAAGGTGCATTGCTCAATCAGAAATCGTTCTTAGTGGCATGATTCCCAGCCCTCTATCCCCTTCTGTTTGCTGCTCTGTTATTGTCAGATTGAAGTGGGAAAGAAACAAATTAGGAAAATTTGGGCTTATTCAATATTTTAACATTTTAACTTATTTTGTAAGCAAATATCATAGATGAAGAGATTAAAATGCTAGCATAAATCCAATTAAAAAATCTACCCTTAGATTCATCAATCGTATTTTCCATTCTTTTTTAGCCAATGTTCTTGAACAATATCTGTCTTTATTTCTTGCTATTATATCCTCATCTTCCAATTACGTCTCATCAGTATATTTTGTGATTTCATTTTTCAGAGAAATTACTCTTGTTGAAGTCAACTAAAACAAGATCTAATGGTAACTTTTTAGTTGTCAGTGGTATAAACTGTATGTTGACTCTTTTAGCATTCAACATTATTGAAAAATTCTTGAAATTATCTTTTTCTCCCTTAGCCTTTCAAACAATATACTCTTTCTATTCTATGTATTTATATTTTTCTTTTTTTAAGTTACAAGTAAGAATTGTTTATAATTATGGTACACGACATGACGTTTTGATGTAGGTATACATTGGGAAATGGCTAAATCCAGCTATTTAACATAGGCATTTCCTCACATACTACTTTTTTTTTTTTTTTGTGGTGAGAACACTTAAAATCTACTCTCTTAGAGATTTTCAAGTTTTTAATATTTTGGTACCTGTATTCACCGTGATGTACAATAGATCTCTTGAACTTATTCTTCCTACTTGACATTTGATATCCTTTGACCAACATCTCCCCAATTCTCCTACCTTCTGCCTCTAGTAACCACCATGTTGCTCTCTGTTTCTATGAGTTTGATTTTTTTAGATTCTACATATAAGTGAGATCATGCAGTATTAGTCTGTCTGTGCCTGGCTTATTCCATTTAGTGTAATATCTTCCAGGTTCCATCCATGTTGTTGCAAATAACACAATTTCCTTCTTTTTTTTAAGACTGAATAGTATTCTTTTGTGTATATAAACCATACTTTCTTTACCCTTTCATCTGTTGATAGACACTTAGGTTGATTCCATATCTTGGCTATTGTGAATAATGCTGCAATGAACATGGGAGTGTAGATATCTCTTCAACATACAGATTTCAAATCTTTGGGTTATATACCCAACAGTGGGATTGCCAGATCATATGGTAGTTCTATTTTTAATATTTTTAGACCCTCCACAGTGGCTTTTCATAGTGACTACACTAATTTACATTCCCACGAGCAGTGTACAAAATTCTCTTCTCTCCACATTCTCAAGAATGCTTGTTACTTTTTATCTTATTGATAATAGCCATTCTAACAGTTGTGAGGGGATATCTCATTGTGGCTTGAATTTGCATTTCACTGATGATTAGTGAGCTGAGCATGTTTTTATATACCTATTGGTCATTTCGATGTCTTCTTTGGAGAATGTCTATTCAGGTCCTTTGCCCATTTTTTGATCAGGTTATTTGTTTTCTTATTATTAAGTTGTTTGAGTCCCTTGGATATTAATGTTTTATCAGATGTATGTTTTGTAGATATATTCGTCCATTCCATAGGTTGTCTCTTCACTCTGTTTTTTCCTTTGCTATTCAGAATTTTTTTAGTTTGGTGTAATCCCATTTATCTATTTTTGCTTTTGAGTTCATATCCAAAAGATCATTGTCCAAACCAATGGCCTGGAGCTTTTCCTCAGTGTTCTCTTCTAGTGTTCTAGCAGTTTTACAATTTCATATATTACATTTAAGGCTTTAATCCATTTTAAGTGGATATTTGCATATGGTGTGAGATAAGGCTCTAATTTCATTTTTCTACAAATGGAAATGCAGTTTTCTCGGCACGATTTATTGAAGAGACTGTCCTTTCCCCATGGCGTTTTTGGGCAGCTTTGTAGAATACCAATAAATGTGTGGACTTATTTCTGAGCTGTCTATTGCATTCCATTGATCTATTGCTTTGATTCTTTATATAGAATCATTTTCTATATAATACTCTAATGTTGCATTTCCAGTGTCCCATTTCTGAGCCTCTAGTTGATTTGGTCTACTCATTCTTATTCAGGAATAAAATAGCCCCCTCTATAGTACAGACAGCTTTCTTTAGTTGCCTACTCAATATCTCCATCTGGTTGTGTCAAAATCATCCAAATCTTGGCCGGGCACGGTGGCTCATGCATGTAATCCTAGCACTCTGGGAAGCCGAGCTGGGTGGATCGCTCAAGGTCAGGAGTTCGAGACCAGCCTGAGCAAGAGCAAGACCCTGTCCCCATCTCTACTAAAAGTACACAAAGAAATTATCTGGACAACTAAAAATATATATAGAAAAAATTAGCCGGGCACGGTGGCGCATGCCTGTAGTCCCAGCTACTTGGGAGGCTGAGGCAGGAGGATTTCTTTGATCCCAGGAGTTTGAGGTTACTGTGAGCTAGACTGACACCACAGCACTCTAGCCAGGGCAACAGAGCCAGACTCTGTCTCAAAAAAAAAAAAAAAAAACCATCCAAATCTTATTTGTCAAATGCAAACTCAGTATCTCTCCACTTCTGCTGAAGACTAGTTGTCTGTCACCTCCATTGCCTATTTTATTAAATAACCAAAATAATCAAAAATCTAATCATCTTATGTAGAAATGCTGGAATTTTTTTCTATGAGCCTATTGTTCATTCAAATCACAGTATATACTTATTCAGTTTGAGTTGAACACTAACAAAAGTACACACTTGCTCTAAGCAGCTACATAAATATTTTTTCCTTATTTTTCCTTCTATCATGCAAATAACATCAAAGATCCTGAAATTTTTCATTAAATTTGGTTATTAACATATTTATTTAAAGTTGAGATTTAAAAAACTGATAAAATATTATAGGATTATAGAGCTATTGATTTTAGGAAGAAATTTATTTGTTTTTGCAACAGTACAACCATCACACATTTTCTCAACTGAGAATACCTACCTTTCCACATCCAAATGTTGAGTTCATTTTGATTTCCTCACTAAATTGTTTTCTCTACACCTTGTTCACAGAGTTTGACAGATTTCTTTGTTTCAGCAATATATGTACTAGTTTAGTTTGACTAAAATTCTAGCTTCACTTTATATTAAAGTGAACTTTTAAAACAGAAACTTGACACATGAAGTTTTGTCAGGTTTTCTGGGATTGAATTTCGAGTTAACTTTGATGTATTGCACTGTGCTTTCCTTCTTTACCATTTTCTGAAAAGTTTCTGTATTTTCTGTCTTGTTATATAACCTATGTTCATGTACACTTGTCAGATTTTTTTCTGAACATATGTCAATAAAAAGAACATCACACAGTGAAATTAAAAAAAGAGTTTCCATAAAGACATTAAGGCATATTATCAAAAAAAAGTAATCACAATTTTATAATATATAAAATAAAACTATTCAAACACGGTATTTCTTAAATATGTTCTCAACTCCAGTGCCTATTACATTTATTTTTACCTTAAATGAAAAAAAAAGTACATTGCTATAAAGAGTAAACTAAAGTCTATCTGTAGGAAAAGAAAACATAAAGAACTGCATACTCTTTCTTACTAATCCCAATTTAAGTAATTTGGTAGCATGATTCCCCAGAAGTGCTTTAACCAAATGTTGAATTTCGCTCTGAAATCGAAGCACATATAATGAATGAACATTTTATGTCTAAAGGGAAGAAAGACATTCTAAACCACTTCTGACAGGAAAATTCTAACAGCAAATTTAGATGTTTACGGTGCTAAATAGTCTATTGGGAGTATATTACAGACTGTTGAAGGATGGTGTTCCTCCTCTGAGAAAAATTGGGAGAAGGAATCAAATGTCTACCCATCTTTAATCTTGGAATAAAGTTACCCAGTGTTTTCTTAATGTTTACATTTCTCTATCATAACCTTAAGCTTTAAAAAATTATTAATTCGTATCTATTCAACTACCAAAAAAAATCCCATAAAATTTTAATGAATTAATTCCAAGCATGATGTTTTTAAAATAACACAAGTACAAGGTAGAAAGGATTAAACATAATGGCATTTCTTGGGAGCTAGTAAAGTTTCATAGCTCTTGGTGAGGAGGGTCTCTCTCCCAAGATTTTGCTGGATAAATAATTTCTGCCTTAACCTATATAATTCCAAGACAATAAGGGCTATCACTATGGGTAGAGATAGGATTCAGGCTGTGAAAAGGCGTAAGTTAAAAAATATCAGCCATATTCCATTGTTGTAGGGATAGCATTCACTCTACTACACAAAAATTTCAGAAAATGTACTATCTATCAATATTTTTCTGTCTACCTACCTATGGTTTCTTTGTGTAAGTGGTATTTGGGAGATATCCAATATTTAAAAGTATATATTTTATATTTTAAATTTTACTAATAGATTTTAAATTTTAAAAGCATACTCAAACTCTATAATTTTACCCAGTATCTTTTCAAGCAATTCAATAATTTCTTCTAGGAAATGGTCAGGTTATCAATATTTATTATGATTACTAATAAATTATCATTGTGTAGTATTTATTTTACTAGAATATTTCCATTTTTGTTTTGCATTCAAATTTTAACTATATTAATACTTATGTAGGTTTAACTCATATGTTTAACTGAAACATCACCAACCACAATTTATTTCATGTCTATATTACAGCTCCTTGAATCTCATTGAATTGCTCTCAGTTATTTATTTTTTAATGGGCAGTAATATGAAGGATACATTTCCTGCACTCTCGCATATTAGATATTATATTTGTTTGCTTCTCTGCAAAATAGAGATGTTATAATATAATAGATATGTTAAACTGTAATTTAACTTCAGAATCAAAAATCTTTGCCCCACTCTTTAGCCTTTATAGACATTGATCTATTTTTGTTTGTTTGTTTTTTTGTTTTTGGCTTTCTATACTGAGTAAAAGTATGCAGATAGTTGTTTTTTTCTTCACACTCAATTTATTTGCTGCCTAGATACTTTGAAAATGTTTTTTTGTTTTGAAATTTTAAAATTTCAAAAGCAATCACTGAATTTTTCTCTATCTCTATAGTCTTGTCTTTTTGAGAATGCTGTATAAATGGAATCACAACATGCAAGCTTTTGAGATTGGCTTCTTTCACTATATAGACTAACTTAAAAATTAAATAAAAGCTAACAATTGTATGTAACAATCTTCACAAGAATATGAAGAATCATTTGTCTTTTAAAATTAATTGTCCTTGAACAATTGAACTAACTGGTGTATAAATACAATTATTTTCAAATGTTGATAAATGTTTCTTGTAATATCTTTATTTATGGCTTATTCTTCAACTTTCCTGACTTTTTCCATCAGAAAGCAATTTTTTAGGACAAGTTTTTGTTCATATCATATGAAAAGTATGCCATGTGCTCTTTTCTTTATATAATTTTTTTCTTACCTTTTGTACTCTTAGATAATTTTTCCTTTTCTTTATTTCAGCATATTATGGGGGGTACAAATGTTTAGGTTACACATATTGCCTTTGACCCACTGGAGTCAGAGCTTCAAACGTATCCATCCCCCAGATGGTGCACA
>CAUYSK010024040.1:0-10090 GCA_963575035.1 Avahi laniger | reverse complement strand
AAAAATAGAAAGAAATTAATTGGACAACTAAAAATATATAGAAAAAACTAGCCGGGCATGGTGGCACATGCCTGTAGTCCCAGCTACTCGGGAGGCTGAGGCAGGAGGATTGCTTGAGCCCAGGAGTTTGAGGTTGCTGTGAGGTAGGACGCCACGGCACTCTAGCCCGGGCAACACAGTGAGACTCTGTCTCAAAAAAAAAAAAACTTTTGTGCATGAAAGAATACTAACAAGAAAGTAAAAAAAAAACCTATAGAATGGGAGAAGTATTTGCAAATCATATATTTGATAAGGAGTTAATCTGCAGATGACATAAAGAACTCCTACAACTCAACAACAAAAAACAAACAACCCAATTAAAAAGTGGGCTAAAGACTTTACCCTGTGGAAAGCAAACAAATGGCAATGAGGCACATGAAAAGATGTTCAACATCACTAATCATTAGGGAAATGAAAATGAAACCACAATGAGATACCACTTCGTACCCAGTAGGATTACTATAATCAAAAAAGGGAAAATAAGCAGTGTTGGCTAGGATATAGAGAAACTGGAATCCTGGTATATTGCTGGTAGAATGTAAACTGGTGAAAACCAGTATGGCAGTTCCCCAAACATTAAACACAGAACTACCACATGACCCAGTAATTTCATTCTTAGGTATATATCCAAAAGAAATAAAAGCAGGGACTCGAACAGGTATGTGTACACCAATGTTCACGGTAGTATTATTCTCAATAGCCAAAAGGCAGAAACACTCAAGTGTCCACTGGATAATGAGATAAATAAAATGTGGCATATGCTATGGAATATTATTCAGCTATTAAAAAATGCAATTTTGATATATGCTGCATCATAAACAGACCTTGAAAATATGCTTTGAAATGTAGATCTGCCAGAAAGAAAAAAAAAACAAAAAACAAAAAAAATAAAAAATAAGAAAATATGCTTAATGAACTAAACCAAACACAGAAGGTCAAGTATTGTATGATTCCACTTACATGAAGTATCTAGAGCAGTCAAATTCACAGAGATAAAAAATAGAATAGTGGCTGCCATGGGTTAATGGACAGTCATTGTTTAATGGGTACAGAGTTTCAGTTTTGTAAGCTAAAAAGAGTTCTGGAGATTCGCTGCACAATGTAAATGTATTTAACTTTACTAACTGTACGGTTAAAATGGTTAAGATGGTAAATTTGATGTTATGTATATTTTATCAGAATTTTAAATTAAAATTAAAAATATATTTAATATGTGAAAAATGGAGATGCACAGAACAAAGCAAAAAAACATTATTTTAATAAATACTGGACAAGTAGGCAGTGAGAAAAATTAATCCAGATGCAAAACTCACACCAAAATTATTATATAATAGTATTAGGAGAAAATGCTGGATGGTGAGAAAACCACGGATGGTACTGGAACAGAGAACGATGATGGATTCTAATAGGTGAAAAATGTTTATGTAACAATAGGTAATAAAAGAGAAATGTAATAAAGAATAAAATAGAATGGGAGAATTCTAAAAGAGACTAAAATCTATGATTCAGCTATTAAAGAACTCATACAAATATTAAGTTGATAACTAACAACTAACGTCCCCTTGATAATTTTTTTGAGTTTTTTTCCTTTTGGGGTATGGATAGCTTTCACCACCAGATGGCATCCATACACCTACAAATCCATGCCCCCTGCCCCCAATTTTTTAGTACGGGAAAGAATCTCTATTTCTTATATACAGTAGTATTATAACAAGAAATAAATAAATTTGCTTAAGATGGTATTTGGTGTTTCTGAGTTCTGTGGATATCACTCAATAAGAAAAGTGGGCTACTGATCTTGCCAAATCAAGGACACAATATTGTTACCCCAGGAACACAAACTGCATGATCTCAAAATATGGGAAAAATAATCAACATTTCATGAAATAAAGTAATGTATCATAAAGCTGACCTACAAGTAGGGATATTTTTCCCCATCCAAACAATAAAGCTTTGATGACCATGTTCATCCCATATCCTGTCCTGATCCTCGGCCGCAAGAGGCCAGCCCGAGCCAAGCCTCCACACTCACTGCCTTCCTGCATGGCTTCCGAGGGGATCCAGCATCAGAGGCCTAGAGACTCTGACAGAACTTGGTCACTTATGGACTAAATAAATATTTTCTTAGAAGACGGCCTAGAAATGGATCATCAGAAATTATGTTTTTACTTACAGAGGAAGAATTCCAATCTTCAAAAATTTTTAGATCATAACTCAATCAGAACTTGGGAGCTTCTTTCAGTAGGTGCTATGAGATTCAATAACCAGAACTCTGCTTTACTTTACAGTAATCTAAGTATTTCTTTTATTTTCCTACTATGCTTTGTGAAGGGAGATTATCTGTGTATGACCTACACTACCCAGCACCACGCCTATCACCAAGGGTACCTGAGAGTTGTCAGTTGAAATGACCTGACCAAGATTCCCTAGCAATTTGTGAGTACTGAGCCATAATAAAATTTGTTTGTAATGACATATAGTCACTGATTAGTAAAATGATCACTGCACTGTAACAACAAGATCCTTAGCCCAAATTTAAATGGCCACAGACTGATATGTTTATAAAACTTATCAACTATCACATTTTAACAAAAATCAAGACAACTAACAGATGCTGTCTCTTTCTTACTTGCTAATTTGCTACCACTAATTGCTGAGAACTGGAAATCCATTAACTAAATATATTAAAATTAAATAACTGCATCATCTGACTACACAAACGCAACAATGATTATGCATAATAACATAATAACAACAACACAACACAGTCCTAGGAGGAAAAATCCATGGACTCTGGAACATCTGGTTATCTGAGAAAGGAGGCTTTGTACTTTATTTGTATGCAACTGGTTCCTCTGAGTAGTTGCAAATTCCTGAAGCTACTGAATAGGCAACTTCTGTATATTCTTGTATATAATAAAGTACTATACCGTAGAATACAATTATTGTAATAGGAGTTCGAACAAATTCATGTAGGCTAGAGTTATTAAAAAGTAACTAGGAGGCCGAGCGCAGTGGCTCACGCCTGTAATCCCAGCGCTCTGGGAGGCCAAGGTGGGCGGATCATTTGAGCTCAGGAGTTCGAGACCAGCCTGAGCAAGAGTGAGACCCCGTGTCTACCAAAAATAGAAAGAAATTAATTGGACAGCTAAAAATATATAGAAAAAATTAGCCGAGCATGGTGGCGCATGCCTGTAGTCCCAGCTACTGGGGAGGCTGAGGCAGGATGATCGCTTAAGCCCAGGAGTGTGAGGTTGCTGTGAGCTAGGCTGACGCCACGGCACTCATTCTAGCCCGGGCAACAGAGTGAGAATCTGTATCAAAAAAAAAAAAAAAGTAACTAGGTACTTGACCTGAGACTGGAAAGATGATCATAATTTGGATTAGGGAAGAAAAGGAGAAAACCATAAAAAGTAAGAGAAAGATAACATGAGGTCAGACTATACTATACCTTAAGAACTATTAATTTGAAACACAGGAACATAGAGAATATTATATACAAAAAAGCCACAGTAACAAGATTAATCTGGTGGTGAAAAACATGACAGAGTAGTAAGAATACTATAGATGGAACAGTAAGTCAGACATGGTTAATAACACCTTGAACTTGAATAGGTGTAATAGAAATAAACAGAAAAGAACTAATCTAAGACACAGAATTTAGGTCTTCTGAATTTCATCTCCCTTAAAATGACAATCCCACCTCTCTTGCTGCTTTAATACACACAAGAGATTACTGTAAGAATAAAATGATTCTTTTTATATTAATATATCAGCATACACACTCCCTCTAAATATTAATAGTTAAAACCACTCTATAATCCCTGTCATAATTTACTAAAACGGGGTTGAAGAACAGTAAGAGTCAGAAATGACTACCAAGTTTCAAGCGTAGGAGAAATGGGGTGTCAGCAACAAACAGAAAAAAGTGAAATAATGAAAAATAAATATACTTGAGCAAGGTAAAAGATGATCACTTGGCTTTTTTATTTAATGATTGGACATTAGACTAAAGAACTTTTCAAATGAATAATTTAAATGTAAGTTATTCAATATTGAAATGTAAGAAAATGTATATAATTGTATATTAATATGATCTTAGTGGTATCAAAGATGCAAACATGGAAACATTATCAGTAATGATTTTTGTACTTTTTCTGTATCTTTCAGAAGCCAGGAATAATTGTTTCATTGAAACAAACTAATAGCATACAAACACAAAAGATTCCTTATTTCTTTTCACAGAAAATTTTAAGAAAATACATACAAACTTACTCTGCTAAGATCTGGAACAATACTCTTCAAATTTTCTACCTTTTCTTTCTCAATTCTCCAAGTGCTAGAGGAAAATGGTAAGACACCATCTATATGCCTTCTACTATCTCCAGTACCTATAGAATTATCTGAAAAATAAAGAAAAGAAGATAATGAAGCAATGTCAAAGTCTGAGCAATCCAATGTAATAACTGCTTCCTGATAGTCAAATTATTTTATGTAAATCTAAAATAAACATAAAATAGGTCATAAAATAACCTATTTTATGACAAATTCAGCAATTTGCATATGAGAAAATAAGCAAAAGTAAGAGGCAATAATAAACATGATAAACTGCTATCATACAGAGAGAATTCATAGGGCTAGTATGGTGGCTCACACCTGTAATCTCAGCATGTTGGGAGGCCGAGGCAGAAGGATTGCTTAAGGCCAGGAGTTTGAGACCAGCCCAGGCAACATAGCGAGACCCCGTCTCTACAAAAACTTTTTTAAAAATTAGTCAGGGCCGGGTGCGGTGGCTCACGCCTATAATCCTAGCACTCTGGGAGGCCAAGGCGGGCGGATTGTTTGAGCTCAGGAGTTCGAAACCAGCCTGAGTAAGAGCGAGACCCCGTCTCTACTAAAAATAGAAAGAAATTAATTGGGCAACTAAAAATATATAGAAAAACTAGCTGGGCATGGTGGCGCATGCCTGTAGTCCCAGCTACTCGGGAGGCTGAGGCAAGAGGATCCCTTGAGCCCAGGAGTTTGAGGTTGCTGTGAGCTAAGACGACGCCACGGCACTCTAGCCCGGGCAACACAGTGAGACTTTGTCTCAAAAAAAAAAAGCTCTTTAGAAAAATTTTAGACCATGAAGATATGAGGGGAGAAAAAGGTTAACATATGCTAAATAATACTAAAGAAATAATTTTTTAAAAAAAAGGTAAAGTCAATCATAGAATTTAAAAACAAGGGAATATTTCAATACTCACCAGCCTCAGGTAGACAGACAACTTGGCTTTCCTCAGAATCTTCGTGAGTCATTTCAGAAGTTCCCGAAGAGTGTGAGCCATGGGAAATCAGACAGCTGTTATTTTCTGATTGAAATTTATAGTTTAAGCTACTATTTTCATTTGCCTGTTGAAAGAATATCTTAGCTGTATTAATCTTTAAAATTAAAATTAAACATTCTGAGGGAGAAAACAAGGGGTGCAGACAATGCCTTGCTTTACTGAAGGATGCAAGGTAATAAATGTAGAAGGAACTAGAAAAATCACCATCCTGACCACCAGTGTAATAATTATTTCCAGGAGGCTTTAGAATGATACTAAATTGAGTCCATGATTCTTGGGGAGTAAAATGTTCACATGACTTTGATGTCTCATCCCACAGATGACTTATTAATCACAAAGGGGGAAAGGTACATTCACAAGGAGACATCTGGTCACCACTACCTTAACCAAAATTATCAAATACAGCATCGCCAGCAGTGGACAAAAATGTCTAATGTGAGGCGATGAGAAGTATGCAACATCACCTATGTTTACTCTGAATCCAGTCATGAGAAAATTGTTTAATCTGAATTCTTGCCAAAATGTTTAATCTAGTCAGGAGAAAAAAAGCAATCATATATCTAGATTATGGGTCACTCTACAAAACAAAAAGCTTAGATTTTACAAACTTTTTAAGAGACAGGGTCTCACTCTGCTGCCTAGGCTGGGGTGCAGTAGCGTCATCATAGCTCACTGTAACCCTGAACTCCTGGGCTCACGTATCCTCCTGCCTCAGCCTCCCAAGAACCTGGGACAACCGGCTTGGGCCACCACGCCTGGCCTACAAAATCTTTCATGTCATGAAAGAACTACTCCAAATTAAAAGAGAATAAAGAGATATGATAACCAAACACAAGTATAATCCTTGACTAAATTCTAGATCAAAAATAGTAAAAATAAAGAACATTTTGGGGACAACTGGGTAAATCTGACTACGGATTGTACATACATTTAAATTACCGTATCAAGTTAGATAATAGAACTGTGAATATGTTGGAAAATGTACATATTCACAGGAGACAAACGCTGAAGTGTTGGGAGAAATGTCATACTATCTGCAACTTATTTTCAAATGATTCAGGGAAGAAGGTATGTAGATTTCTTTCTCAGAGAGAAAGAAAATGCAAAGGAAGCAAAATTAGCAACTGATTAATCTGGATGAAGAGTACGTAGATGTCCATTGAATTATTCTTTTAATTTTCAATAGGTGAGAGAAAGGTAAGAAAGAGAAAGTAGGAAGGGGTGGGCATTTCTCATCAATTCATACCTGGGAAAAACAGTCCAAAGGAAACCAAGTCTTAAATTTAATATTAACATCCAGTGAGATGTAATTTTCTAATGTCAAATTTCTGAAAAATCATAAAGACTGGAACATACCTGAGTTACATTGACAGGTAACTTAAAATCTTTTTCTGGAGGTTCCTGCCCTTCTAGGTCTTCATATATCATTCCTGGCATTGCCAGTTGTTCAAAATAAGCCACCAAATGATCATCATAAAACATTTCATCATCAATATCATCATCATCTATTGGAAAAATGGAGAAAAAATAGGACAGGTTTTAAAGTACTGACTAAACAATGAATATTTTTTTTTTTAGAAGTGGGGTCTCACTACATTACCCAGGCCGGCCTCAAACTCCTAAGCTCAAGCAATCCTCCCACTTCAGCCTCCCGAGTAGCTGGTTCTACAGGCACGTACTACTGAGCCTGGCTAATTTTTAATCAAAAAGGCCAACAAAACATAAATGAGTCAAAATATGATTTTGTTTTTATATTTGACATGAGAAAACTATTGTAACTTAGGTCAATAAGTCATTACAAATATTTTAATACAAGCTAAATATTTAACCTCTTTGAGGGGACAGGACAGAAACACCTGTCATATATCAAAAGTCAGGATAAATGTGGCATTGCATATCAACTGGAAAAGAGCAGACTATTACAAAAATGGTGTGGCAAATGGTTAACTCCATCAAAAAAGAATAGATAAAGCCTATCATAGGAGAAGTCAAAAGGGAAAGAGAGAAGGAGGGACCTTGTAGTGGTTGTCAGTGTCACGACACCCAGCTTGGCTAAGATAAAACAAAACTCTCAATCACAGCAATGGTATTATAAGTTGGCAGTGCCTTTTCAGGGGTTAATTTTGCAACATTAAGAGTCTCAGAGGAAAATGGTAAGACACCATCTATATGCCTTCTACTATATACTATAACCTTTGACTTAGCAGTATCACCTCCAAGAATCTAGCTTACTAAAACAATCAGGCTGGGTGCCCTGGCTTACTGTAACCCTAGCACTCCAGGTGGCTGAGGCAGGAGAATGGCTTGAGGTCAGGAGTTCGAGACCAGCCTGAGCAAGAGTGAGACCCCCATCTCTACCATAAATAGAAAAATTAGCTGGGTGTGCTGGCGCACGCCTGTAGTCCCAACTACTTGGAAGGCTGAGGGAGGAGGATAGTTTTAGCCCAGGAGTTTGAAGTTCCAGTGAGCTATAATGACGCCACTGCACTCTAACCAGGGCGACAGGGAGAGACTTGGTCTCAAAAAAAAAAAAAAAAAAAAAACTAAAGATCTGATAAATTCAGATCAACAATTCTGTATTTACAATTCCATCATCCAAAAAAGTCTGAAAACTCCTTTGGCAACAAACCTGTCTGGAATGGATGTGATGCTGTATACAGTTTCTGTTTAAATCATTCAAGTAATCAGCCTGGCCTTCAAAGCCATTCATAATTTGGCCTCTGCCTACTTCCATGAGTTTATTTAACCAACGCAGCCACCTACAGGTGCTGTCAACCTGCAACACAAAACCGCTGGCTACTCCCCAAACCTGACATACATGCCTCATAGCAGTGCCTTTGCTGAAGCTGTTCCTACCTCTTGATGTGCAGTCCTCCCACATTTAGGGCCTAGCACAGGCCCCATGCTCTTTCCAGAAAGCTTCAGAGATGCCTTTCTTAATCACAACTAATTTATCACCCCCCACCCAAGATTCCCAAGCACATATTTATACTGTTGAGGTGTATACTTCATACAATCTGAAGTTTGGCTGTGCATCTCTTTTCTGTATTTAGCTAAGGTTTCTTACAGAGCAGAAGCTAACTATTTCATTGTTCCTCCAATTTCTAATCGTAATGCTTTACACTGAGTAGCAGCTTTAGGTGACTACTTTGTACCCTAATGATGTTAAACTGAGGGATAAGTATAACCATACAGGATTAATATACAGAAGTAAAATTTAAAATCCCATCACTCAACAAAAGTGTCCATTTGTGCACTGGCAGGTAGGAGGAAAGGGAGGGGCCAAAACCCAAAAACCTGGCATAGTAACTACTGCAACAAAGGAGGTAGCAGGGTAAGAACTAGGAAAACACAAGTCTCTTCAGTACCAGAAGAATCTTCCAAGCTTGTTGGTAACTTAAGTTTCTCATTTTCTAATAAGCTAATGTGGCTTAAGTCACTGTTTGGAATCTCGTCTTCAAAATGTTTTCCACCATCAAGTACAACGATCTGTAAGAAATAAAATGGTTAAGAGAAGCATACTCACAGCTTTGAAGAGCACAGTACATGGCTACAAAAGGACTGAGGATTTTCTCAGCCTCTCAGTATCTGTAAATCACATTCGGGCAATGAAGGGCTAGTTGCGTTCTACAAGTATTAATAACTCTCCTCCCTGCCCCCAGGCCACCTCCCTCCCTGACCAGCCTAGCAAGACATCTTTAAAAATTTAAGGCTTCTCTCAAATTGTTTGCACATACTTGGAGAACCCAGTAGTACAGTTAGAGTACTAATAGTCACACAGCTGAACTTGAGCAACACAAGGCTTATCACAGAAAGTGAAGACAACAGCAAAGTTGGACCCAGCAACCTTTACCTAAGTAACTTTTCATTACCATTACGTTGGAACAATCAATTTCTCTGCTCAACCCAGGGACCACGTCACTCTAAAGGGCACACAGCAGTTTACAAGGACACTCGAGGCCCAGAATGAAAATGCAACATTTCCCTCTATGTGCTGATTTTATTTCATAGTAATTTAAACATATATTAAAACAATTAACACCAGCTTAAGAACTAGATTGCAAAACACATGCTAATTTTAAAGATAAAAACATGGCCTCTCACTGCAATTTTACACTTACAGAGGACAGGGCTGAGGTACTCCCACAAATATCTAAGGCACCAAGGGCTACTGTGACTCATTGTTATTTAAGAAGACACTCCCCTAGAATATGGCAAATGTTAACATTTACACAATATAAACTGTGTTCTGCAATTTTCATAATAAAAAATTGTGAAAAAATCCGTATGGGAAGAACAATGTGTAAAATGTCTCTGCCTTTCGTGTGAGGTCTGCCACTGAGAACCCCATGTGCTCCGCCACGTCCCTTACACACAGGTCAGCGGAACTGAAGAGACCCTAGAAAACGTCTCTGCTCTGACAAAGCAGCACAGCTTTCAGTTCGACAGTGAGACCTACAAAAACACATTTCCTTCACTGATGTGGCTGCCAGGAGAGGCAAAGCTAAAAGAAAAGACAAATGCAGGAGTAGCTCTCTCCAGTCTCTGTTTTGGACATATTTATTTTCTGCTGCTCTCACTTCTTACCTTTTTCAATCAAGCATCTCACGTTTCTACATTTGTTTTGTTGCTTTCCAGTTTTTGGACTGTCCCTTTCTTGTATTATTAAATAGCTCTTGATTTTTTGTAAGTCAGTTCTTCACCTATACTAAGAAAATCAATCA
>CAUYSK010024038.1:0-137494 GCA_963575035.1 Avahi laniger | reverse complement strand
GGGCTCAAGCAATCCAACTGCCTCAGCGTCCCCAGTAGCTGGGACTACAGGCATGCGCTACAATGCCTGGCTAATTTTTTCTATATATTTTTAGCTGTCCAATTAATTTCTTTCTATTTTTGGTAGAGATGGGGTCTCACTCTTGCTCAGGCTGGTCTCGAACTCCTGAGCTCAAACAATTCACCCGCCTCGGCCTTCCAGAGAGATAGGATTACAGGCGTGAGCCACCGCGCCCGGCCTACGTGTAGTTTTAGTTCATCGTAATCATTGCTGTATAGTATTCCATTGTGTCAATGACAATTTATGTATATATTCTATTGATGGACATTTGCATTATTTCTGGTTTTTACTATGTAATTATTTTTTATAAGAATATATTTGTATACTATTGTGTGATTTTTATTATGGAATTTTCAAACATGGATGCAAATAAAAAGAATGGAAAATTGACCCCTAGACACTCACAGCTCAGCTTCAACTATCAATTTCTGACATTTTGTTATAATTAAATTACGATTACAATTTAATAATATTTAAAAAGAAATAGGCTGCTTTTATTCTCCCCTGAATTACTTTCAAGATGAAAGTATCTTGTTCTCTTCCCTGTCTTGAAATTTCTATGATGAAAGAATAACACCAACTCACTCTTGTGGTGATCTTATCCCGTCTCGTAGCTTTAAATTCCATCTGTATCTGGTCGATACCCAGGTTTATTTCTCTAGCTGAAACCCATCTAACGAGCTTGACATCTCTGCATGGATGTCATTTTGGATCTGGTTCCTCAGTAGCAGACCTTAGATGAGGGTTTGTGCACAATGAGCTATAAGGAGCCACTCTTAGAAGACAGTAGTGTGGGGGTGGGCAAAGCAGGACTGGACAAGGAAGGTGAGGAAACCAAGCAAGATATGATATCAGACAAAGTTCCACAGAGGGTGGCTTCCACCTGATCCCACTACAGATCCCAGGGCTGCTCACATGACAAACTTGGTAGTTTGTCTAATGCAAACAATGGAAGCTGGGCTGTTATATTCCTGCATTCATCTGTCATTGTCCAAGTGCTGCTCCGGGTGAACATAAACTCCCAGGCACCTATAGCTTGGCAGCAGAGCACCAGCGGTCTGCTACAGAGCCTATTAGACATCTCAGACTTAACATGCCCAAAGCTTCTGGACTCTTCTCTCCTCCCCTGCTCATCTCCAAACTCGATCCTTTCAGTTACACAAAATACCTTGGAGATATTCACGACCCTTTTCTATTACGCCCTTGTCAATACATTAGGGAATCATGTTTAGCTTTACCTTTAGATTGCATCCGGAATCTTCTCATCACCTCCACTACTACCTCTCTGGTTTGAAGCCACCATCACCTCTTCCTTGAATTACTGCCATTGCCTCTATTATTCATCTCCAGGCTTCTACCTTTCTATGCCTACCCTCCACTTCCCGCCCCGCATCAATCTCTTCTCAACAAATCAGTGAGAAAAGTCCTTTCTAAATGGAGGTAATCATATGAGTCTGATCTCCACCTTTCAATGGCTCTCCATTTCCCTCAGAGTGAAAGTCAAGATCCTTACACGAAAGCCTTCCAGGCCACTCACAGTCTGCCCCCTCCCCTGCACCCCTCCCCTCCATCCCTCCCCTCCATCCCTCTGCCACACACCCTTCCCTCTTGACCTCCTCTCCTACTATACTCCCTGTTACTCCCTGTTTCTCCGGATACACTGGTCGCCTTGCCGTCCCTTGAACACAACAGGTTTGAGCCTACCTTAGGACCTTTGCACTGGCTATTCCCTCTGTCTGGTATACTCTTCTCCCAGAACACTGACTTTTCCCACAACACTGACTTTTAGGGCCACCCCTCAGTAGGGCTGTAGTGCAATTACTGTCCATTTTCTGCTTCCACCCATCTATTGAGCCAATGCATCTATGAGCTAAAAAAAACACCATCTGTGCTGGTGTTTTTCCTTCTCTGTCAGCCGGGCCCATCTATGTGGTTCAGGTGTTAACTCAGGGTGAGGAGCCGGTGGTGGATGGCATGGGAATCTGGGCCACATGCTCATGTAATTATTTGTCCCCTCTGGACCTTCTCATGCTCCATCCTGGATCTACCTCTTCCATCTCACAAGGGATCACTATTGGGCCTGCCCCGTCTTATGACTTTGTGTGTCCGATAGAACCCAGCTCATGACGGGCTATTTTGGCCACAGACTCACTTGATGCTTTGTTGTCAGGTACTCAAGCTTTACTTGAGCCCAGAAATCCACCAGAAGTAGTCCCTCAACCCCCATTTTTTTTACTGTGGCATAATACACAAAACATAAAATTTACTATCTTAACCATTTTAAAGTGTTTAGTTCAGTGTTACTAAGTACATTCATATTGTTGTGCAACCATCATCACCATCCATCTATAGAATTCTTTTCATCTTGCAAAATTGAAACTCTATGCCCATAAACAATAACTCCCCATCCTTTTCTCCCCCCCAGCCCATGGCAACGACCACTGTACTCTCTGTCTCTATGAATTTGATTATTGCAGATATCTCATAGAAGTGTAATCATACAGTATTTGCCTTTTTGTGACTGGTTTATTTCACTTAGCTTAATGTACTCAAGATTCTTTCATGCTTTACCACATATCAGAATTTCTTCCTTTCTAAGGTTGAGTAACAATTCCATTGTATGTGTGTCTCAGTCTGTTTCGTGCTGCTATAACAACATACCTGAGACTGGGTAATTTATAAACAATACAAGTTCATTTGTCTCACAATTCTGGAGACTGGAAAGTCCAAGATTGAGGGATCACATCTGGTGAGGACCTTCTTGTTGCATCACAACAAGGGGGAAGGCATCACACTGCAAGACAGCATACACATGAGAGGGACAAGTGAGGGCCAAACTCACTTTTATAACAAACCCACTCTCACGTAATGAAACTCTTGTGATAACAACATTAACCCATTCATGAGAGCAGAGACCACATGACTTAATCCACTTCTCAACACTGTTGCATTGGGAATTAAGGTTTCCAACATATGAACTTTGGAGGACACATTCAAACCATAGCAATGTATAATATAAACCAAATTTTGAGGAGCGGGTTTTTTAAAAATGGTATAAAACTCTCTACTGCTGATGGGAGGGATTCATTCTAGAACTCTAGGGTCTACATTGTGATTCTACTGGAATTCGATATAAACGCCACTAAGCAGCTTTTCCTGCCACTAGTATTACAAGGTCTGTCAGATTGTATGACCCAAGTGTAGGCTTGACTGCTGCAGAATCTGTTCCTACTCTGGTCCCCTTTCAAAGCTGGTAGCCTTTTGCATCACCTGGTAAGTGGGTTGGAGAAATGTTTCCAAGTGTGGAATATTTTCCGACTGTAACCTGAATAGGCTTACCAGACATTGTGTGAAAGGCAATAATTTGTTCTTTTCTTTAGAGAGGATGTCCCAGCATACCTCAGACCCTAAGAGCTTCAATTATCTTGAATCTTCTCATTCTCTGGAACACGTGTTTTTACCATTTGTTGCTCATTTGGTCCTATTAATATAATGCCATGGATATGGGGACCAATGTGACGGTCTGTAGGATGTCAAATCAGTCAGGATTTCTATGGACTACAGAGTACTTAGTCCATAGGAATAAGGGAGGGAGAGTTTACCTAGCCCTGGGGCAAGGCTGCAAATGTAGAGAGTTGTTTATCTCAGGTGGATACAAACTGCTTCTGGTCCTCATTCCTGAAAAGTATGGAAAAGAATACATTCTCCAAACCAATGGCTGTGTGCCATGTACCTGAAGCATGTTAATCTGCTGTAGCAAAGTTCCCACATCTAGCACAGCAACTTCAACTGCAGCTATGACTTGGTCACATTTGCACTTTGTCCACTGTCATCCTCCAGCATCTGTCTTGTGTTTGTAGTGCCAGATTGGTGAATGAAATGAAGATATGAAGACAACCTCTCCTTCCTTCAGATCTTTAAGGGTGGCAATAATTTATGCCATTTCTTCCAAAATATAATATTATTTCTGATAATATAATATCCCCCTTGACTAGGGGTAGAGGGGCCTGTTTCTGAGGTTTTCACTGGGCCTTCTCTGCTATGACAGCTCACTCTCCATAGACAAAGGTATCAATATGGGGATTGTATCAACTGCCAAATATGTCCTTTCTATACAATCAGGTAAGTCCATAGATCCAGTGGATCCACTGGGAGCCTGGGTCAGGACTCTCATGTCTGGCTACCTCAGTCCAATAGGGATTTAGGATAAGGCTTTGGTTCCCTGTATATCTATCTTAGTCTGTTTGTACTGCTGTAATTTATAAAGAGAAGAGATTTATTTTCTCACAGTTCTAGAGGCTGGGAAGTCTAAGATCAAGGCACCAGTAGATTCCATGTCTTGTGAGGGCTGTTCTCTGCTTCCAAGATGGCACCTTCTTGCTATGTCCTCACATGGCATAAGAGATGGAAAGGCCAGGCAGCTCCCTGAAGCCTGTCTTATAAGGGCATTAATATCATTCATGAGGGTGGAGTCTTCATGATTTTTCACATCCCCCAAAGCTCCACTTCTTCATAACACCACAATGGGGATTAAGTTTCAACACGAATTTTGGAGGGACACAAACATTCAAGCCATAGCAGTATCACTCAACATAATGCTTTTGAGATTAAGAGTGAATGCCAGCCAGGCATGGTGGCATGTTATGAGTAGCTGTAGTTCCGGCTACTCTGGAGGCTGAGATGGAAGAATCACTTGAGCTCAGGAGTTCGAGGTCAGCTTGAGCAACACAGGGAGAATCTGTCTCTAAAAAATGAAAAAATAAAGAAAAAGAAAAGAATGCATGCTGTGGTGTGCTGGCCAGATTTCTCTTTTAAGACTGAGCCACTCATTTCTCAGTTGTTGGGTGTTCCCAGCTGAGTTCCTCTCTAGGTCTTTAGCTGAAAACAGCAGTCTTGCTCAAAGTATATCACCATGGTTTTTAGTTACTTTCCTCTAATGAGTAATTGTATTGAGCTCCTATTCATATGTTTATTATCCACTGGAATATTTTCTTTTAAAAGTACCTGTTCAAGTCTTTGGTCTATTTTAAGAATTGGGGCTGGGTGCAATGGCTTATATCTGTAATCTTAGCACTTTGGGAGGCTAAGGTAGGATGATTGCTTGAGGCCAAGAGTTTGAGACAAGCCTGAGCAAGAGCGAGACTCCATCTCTACGAAAAATAGAAAAATAAGCCAGGCAGGCTGGTGCATGCCTGTAGTCCAGCTAGTTGGGAGGCTGAGGCAGGAGGATTGCTTGAGCCTAGGAGTTTGAGGTTGTGGTAAACTATGATGACACCACTGCACTCTCACCCAGGGGACAGAGTGAGAGATCTTATCTCACCAAAAAAGAAAAAAAAAATCGGGTTGTTTGACTTTCTCTTCTTGATTTATGAGAGTTCTTTGTAAATTCTGAATGTGAGTCCTTTGTTAGATACATAGGTATTTTCTCCCAGTGTGTGGCTTGCCTTTTTACTTTCTTTGTTTTTCTTTCTTTTTTTTTTTTGAGGCAGAGTCTTGCTGTATTGCCCAGGCTGGCCTCTAACTTCAGGCTGCCATGGCTGTAAATCTTCCTGCTTCAGACTCCCAAGTGATTGGGATTATAGGTGCTCACTATTGGGCCCACCTAGTGGTGTTTTTTAATAGATGAAAGTTTTATGTTTTTGTAAAGTCAAATTTATCAGTTTTTTCTTTTATGGTCTAGTTTTGTGCATTGTTTAAGAAATCTTTCTCTACTCCAAGCTCATTAAGATATTCTTCTATCTTTTCTTGTAGGAACTTTCACATTTAGGTCTATGATCCATCCTGAGTTATTTTTTGTGAATAATGTGAGATAGAGGGTCAAGCTTAATTTTTCAAATACAGATTTCAAAGTGTTCCATACTATTAATATTTATTAAAAATATTTTCCTTTTCCCTTTGACTTTGTTGAAAATTAATTGGCTATATTTGTGGGTCGATTTTTCAACTCTATTCTGTTATTTTGATCTATTTGTATGTCTTTGCACCAATACCATACTTTCTTAATTAACATAGCTTTATAGTAAGTCTGGAAATCTAATAGTAGTGTAAGTCCTCCTGACTTTTTTTTTTCTCATATTGCATAATTGTTTTTGCTAATCTAGGGCCTTTACATTTCCACATACATTACAAAATTAACTTCCTGATTTCTTGCTGGGTTTTCATTAGAATTACATTGAGTCAATAGATCAGTTTGGGATGAATTGCCATCTTTACATTATTGAGTCTGCCACTCCATGAAAATGGTATATCTCTCCGTTATTCAGACCTTTAGTTTTTCTCAGCAATATTTCATAATAGTGTAAATGTCTTACACATATTTTGTTACATTAATTCCTAGGTATTTGATGATTTTGATACTATTGTAAGTGACATTTAATAATTTATTTCCAATTGTTTGTTGCTGGTATGCAGAAATACAATTAATTTTGCATATTGACCTTCTATTCAACAGCTGCATTCTATTCACTCATTAATCCTAGTAGATTGTAGACATCTTTGGATTTTTAACATATACAATCATGTCATTTGTGAATGAAGACAAATACATGACTTTTTCTCAGGTGTTGATTCTTTTGCTTCTTGAGTTTTCCTTTTCTATTTTATGATATTTATTTTTCTTAAATGATTAGTGCTTTTTGAATGTCTTCTGTTTATTTTCCAGGCTTCCTATCTGTGAGTCCTATATGTTTCAAAGTAGTTTGTCTCCAGTACTTCATGGGTAAGATGCAGAAATCTAGAACAACTTCCTAGTTTTTGGCTTAGGTAATGGAGTGAGAGTTATTCACCAAAATAGCAAATGTAGAGTGAGAGCATGTCAGAGAGGAAAAGATGAAGACTTGGGATTTGGACACACTGAATTTGAGGTGTCTGTACTATTATATCACCTGTACATGTTCACCAGGCTATTGGTAGAGAACTGATACTTCGGAGAGGACAGACTGGTTTGCTAGCCATCGGCATAGATGAGGGGTTGGATACATGGGATGACATTACCCATGAAGAGTGAATAGAATGAAAAGAAGAAAGGAGAGAGGGTAGAGCCCTGAGGAACACTCTTGAAATGTATCCATTGGATTTGCTAATTAGGAAGTCATTCAAGAAAGCAGCAGATTGAGTGAAGTTATGAGTCTTCTGCAGGTTGCAGGGGAAGCATGGTGGGATGGAAAGAAGAAAAGAAAGAGAATGAGTGTTTTGGATGGGGGTTAGGTAGGGGGTGGGGATTTCAAGACAAATGACAGTGGATGAGAAGCCAATGGGAGATGCTAATGCAGACTGTAGATTATTCTCTCTCAAATGAAGAGATAGTCTGAAAATAATACTTGCATATAGGTTAATAAAATCAAAGAATGCAAAGGGGCTTACAATAAAAAGCAAAATATCTTTAGCAACTTTAAATGTTTTTTGATTTTCTGCCTTCCAGTAGTTGCCTCCATAAGTCTAATTAATATAGCCTCCCTTGTTCTTGAGTTTTTTCCTTTCCATATTTTCTACTGAATTTGCTATACTGGATGAGTACTTGGTTTATGTACACCTTTTCCTCATCTTCCCCTCTCAAGTTTTGGTAGGTAGATCTTTTGTGTGTCTACTGGTCATCTTTACCAACCTTTCTTTCCCTTCTATTTTCTAATGTAAGCCACTCTGCCATGTATTGTTGCTACTATATATACTACATATGCAGAAAAGCTTTTGCTTTATATATATAAGATCAGACACTTGTATGTCACATTTCTGGCTATAAATACTTTTTCCCCTTTTGGATCTGAATGCATTTGTCATCTTTGATTCAATCTGCATCGCTTCAATTAAAGGAAAAAAAAAACCCACATGGGAATCCTTGTGTGTGGGAAATGGATGCCTCATCAAATATTAACCACACACATATACATACACACATACTCACACAAAACCAAACTCAACACCTGAGTCTTCCTTTTATCCGAGTAATAAGGGTGAGAGACTCTTTGAAATCCTCTGTGGATTCCATATAAATGACCAAGACAGTTAGGTAGCAAATGATCTTCAAAGTAGGCAACCTTCCAACAAATGTTTGCATTGATTTCGTTATTTCTAAAGGCTGATTGATGCCAGAAAGAACAAACAGATAAGGCAAAAACCATCCCTTTGATTGTTCCTCTCGTCCTGTATTTTACTGTGAGGATAGAACATTGGACCAATTATCTGGTCATTTAGGGAATTTTAGACATTCCCTGTCAAGGGCTAAGAGGGGCTGGTTTGTGAGGAAGGGCAAACAGCATTAGGGTGTCAGGTGTCCAGAAGTTCTATCTGCTGTTTGTTAGTTGTTCTTTATGACATTTGGGGATTAAGCCACTTGATAAAGGGTTAGAGACAACCAGCCAGTTATTCTGACTTAATATCAAACAACTTCTTTGTTTGAATTTTTAACTTTTAATTCTTTCTTTATTTTTTTTAAAACAGGGTCTTGTTTCTCACTCTGTCATCCAGGCTAGAATGTGGTAGCATCATCACAGCTCACTGCAACCTCAAACTCCTGGGCTTGAGTGAGCCTCCTGCCTTAGCCTCCCGAGTAGCTGGGACTACAGGTGCAAGTCAATGTGCCAGGTATTATCTTAATTTTAGTGCAAAGGACACAAAAGAACCTGAAACTTTAATCATTTTGGCAAAAGGAATTTATATTTTAGTTTATCTACTGACACACATTTGATGAGCAATGGGGTGCTGGAAAATCAAAGCTTAAGTCTAACCTGATGCTGTTAAGTAGAAATATAGCATAAACCAGACATATTATTTTAAATTTTCTGGTAGCCATATTATAAAAAAGAAGACAGGTAAAATTAATTTTGATAATATATTTAATTTAGCCAGTATATTCAAAATGTTTTCCTTTCAACACATAATCAATATAAAAATTATTAATGAAATATTTTACTTTTTTTCATTCTAAGTTTTTGAATTCCAATGTGTATTTTACACTTTTAGTGCATTCCAATTCAGATACTAAATTTATAATGGTTGAAATAAAATGTACCCCTACCAAAATAATAAAGTTGTCCTCAAAAGAGAAACATTTTTATACTTCTTTAGTTTTAAAATTTAAATTAATTAAAATGAAAAAACAATTAAAAATTCAGTTCCTCAGTCTCACTGGCCACATATCAAGTGTTTAATAGTCACATGTGGCTGTTGGCTACCATTTTGGAGAGTGTAGCTCTCACTAAAGGACAACCTTAAGATTTTCATGCAGTCCAAGCCTGTTGCCAGTCTTCTAGCAAGAACTTCTTGGGTTAGAGTTTGTGAACATCCTGGCTGTTACAGGCTGAGTTATGTCCTCCCAAAATTCATATGTTGAAGCCCTAATCTCCAGTACATTAGAGTGTGATTGGTTTTGGAAACAGGTCCATTAGAGAGGTAATTAAGGTAAAATAAGGTCACCTGGGTGAGCCCTAATCCTAATCTTATAAGGACTAGTGTCCTTTTGAGAAGAGGAAATACACGAAGAGATACGAGGGATGCCCTTGTACAGAGAAAAGACCATGTGAAGACAGCAAGGAGGCAGCCGTCTGCAAGCCAAGGAGAGATGCCTGAGGAGGAGCCAAATCTGCCTCTGACTTTGAGCCTGCAGACTGTGAGAAATAAAATTCTGTCATTTAAGGTACCTAATCTGTGGTACTTTGTTATGGCAGCATAAGCGAACTAATGCAGTGGCCCAGTACATAGAGGGATAAATAAAATTCAGATAAGCTCTTTACCATTTCAAAGGTGTTCCTCCTATTTAGTCACCAGCTTCATATTCAAGTGTCCTACAGATTCTTAAAGCTTGGCTCTCTGAAAACCAATTTAAGGAAAATACAAGTCCACGGAGTTGTTTTTTCCTTAACTGGCCATGTGTGCAAGTTCTTTATTGGCTGGTTGGCCAAGACGTTTCGTGTGTTTTCCATTTGGAAGGCGGGGAGTGAATGAGTCACACCTGAAAACCACAAACAGGGCTCTGAGGTTCAAAATGAAGAGTCTGTGCCCATCAAGCAGAGCCTCTTGCCTTTGTCCATCACAGACACTGAGCCTCTTCACGATCGCCAAAGTTCGCTAATAACGTTTGTGTCTATGCTAATACAATCAGAAAATTATGCAGACCATCTATTTCTTCCTAGAGAGAACAGGGTGATCAGCCATTAGTGATTCACACTGATGAGCCTCCACTAATTGCACAGAATGTAATTAGTGATTATATAATATTTGAGCTCTTGCAACTGTCATTAATGTCCACGATTCACCAGAGATGGGCCCTGCTGAATGGAGTATGATTGCTGCATGCTAAATCTAGTTAATCCGAGGTATGTTAATCAACAAGGATACACTTTAGGCAGTGGTTAAAAGCACTGGTGACCTCAGGAAAAAAACCTTGTCATCCACCAAAGTCTGAATCGCGTACAATAGGGATCTCTTTCAAAGGGGACATTTAATAATCAAATGGCCTGGAAAACTTGAGGGCAAAGTTATTGGATGGTTTTAATACGTTTAGATTTTTCTGTAACAGATATGGTGATCAAAATCTTGTATTGGTGCTGGCATTCATTTATGATACATTTGACTACTGACTCAGGGTGTATGATATGTTAAAGGTGTGATAGTTTTGTCATATGGCAAAGGAGAACTGGATTAAGAAATAGTTCTAAGAGCGAAGGTGACTATTTATACTTGTCCAGAGCCCTATTAGAGCACAGTGTTGGAGGTTCATTTTATGGAACAAAGTTTTAGATGCAATCACATTATAAGCTATTCTGCTTCCTGTAATAAATAAAAGTTGAGTTCTAAAATGGATTCACATGCTAAGACATTTCACCATGTTCTGGGTCACTGTAGATCTTCGAGACACGTGTAGCAAATGCTGTGGATGCCCCATCCTGTGTCCCTCAGTCATCGAGGGGGCAGGGGACAGCTACAGGGGGCAGTTTCCTATATCCTGTGTACTTCTCACCCCAAGCATCTTTATCTTTCTGCTTTTCTTTCTGAGAATTCTCCAGAACCCCATGAGGTTGGTCAACCCACTTGTAGGGCAATCTGCCAGTGTAAAGGGTTCAACACCTCCGAGGCGAGCTTTAGCCGAAGGCCAATGGGAGTTGGTGGATAAATACTCCAGCTTCTCCTTCCCTTGGTGGGATGATTCTGAAGGAGTGGTCCACACAGTTTCTCAGAGGTTCCCATTTGCCCATGTGGCCACCGCTCACGATGGCTGTCTTGACTGACTTTTCTCCTTTTTCCATCTCACTTCCCGACTGCCTCTCTTGTGTTTCCTGGAGTCATGTCCCAAACAAACTACCTGCACCCAAGTCCTTGCCTCAGGGTCCATTTTTGGGGGAACTCAAATGAAACAACCATTCCTTCTTACCTTCCATCCTACCCAGTCCCTGTTGCCCTAAGAGAATGTAACCAATTGTCACAACTCCCAGTAGCCTCTTAAAACGTGTGGCAAGCCCTGAGTAGTTCTCTCCTAGATGTGTAGTTTTTACCAGTGAATTTATGTGAATTAAAAATCTTTTATACCAACTATAATTTGTGTTTTAAGTGACAGTACATATAAATGGCTATTTCCAATGTGGAATTTGTGCAGGTTTACAAATTTCCAAGGCCTGAGTAATTTAATAGGGTCCAGTTTTTCATAAAATAAGATGGTG
This sequence comes from Avahi laniger, assembly GCA_963575035.1. Taxonomy (NCBI): domain Eukaryota; kingdom Metazoa; phylum Chordata; class Mammalia; order Primates; family Indriidae; genus Avahi; species Avahi laniger. The sequence continues at coordinate 125,783 of CAUYSK010024038.1, read as the reverse complement.
GTCATAGCCCCCAAGGAAAATAGCAGCTTGTGATTTATGTGATTTCCTCCTGTTTATGTATGTTATATAAATAATAAATACACTGGCATCTTTGCTTTGTAAGGTGCTTTCTAGTAGTTGTTTAAGCAGCTCAAAGTCCTTCGGTATTGTTTGCCAGACATTGAGAAAAGTTCTGCTAAGTAATAATAATGACAGGAACTTGTGTTGCCACTTACTCTGTGCCGGGCACTGTGTGATAGGCTTTCTGCTACAAGAACTATTAATAGCATCATTCCCCACTTACAGATGAGGACAATGTAGCTTAAGAAGGTTAAGTGATGGCTTGCCTAAGGTCATATGACCTATATGTGATGGAGACAAGAGTCTGTGTAGAGGCATCTTGCTTTAAAGCCTATCATTGTTTTGGGACTGAAAATGGAATAGATTAGAAATGTTCCCTTGTGTTCCTCCTGATTCTCTTTCATTGGCACGCTCTGTGTTAAGATCCAGAGCACTGCGGCAGACGAGGTCCTGTCTGCCTGGGCATTCTCATGCACATTGGCTCCCCAAGGCCAGTGCCTGCATCTCTTTGTCCACAGGCTGCCCTTAGGGCTCTTCAACTTTGATGGTCATTGGAAGTGTCTTAGGGCATCCCTTAGCAATACCAGAATGGAACAGGTACATACACATTGCAGCATGCTTGCCCTGGTCTGGACACACGGAAAAGGGACTTACATTGACCTTAGAGCCCCCGTCGGACTGAAGCAAAGTTACCTTCTCAGGTGGTCTGCTTGATACTGCACCTGGCTTAGCCTCCTTCCTGGTTCCACTTCCCATTCTCCCACCAGGTTTTCCTGACATTGGATCCTAGTGAGCTACATTCACATGAGCCCTCATCTCAGGAACTGCTTTTGGAGAACCCAGACTAAGACACAACCTATGAAAGGGTCTATCAATTTTGGGAGTCAAAGGCACTCAGAAAGGTAAACCTGCAAGATGAGCTTGAATTGGGAAGAACAAGGTTATTCACTTATACGATTGGAATATAATTGGTAACAACTTGCATGTCTCCCAGTAATGGATTAATTGAACAAATTATTGCACATTCACACATGGAATAACATACAGCCATAAAAGAGAATGGCACAATCATGGCTCACTGCAGCCTCAGACTCTTGGGCTCAGGTGATGTTCAGTCTCCTGCAGGCGTGCCACCATGCCCAGATAATTTTTTAAAATTTTTTGTAGAGACTGGGTCTTGCTATGTTGCCTAGGTTGGTCTCAAACTCCAGGCTTCAAGTGATCTTCTCATCTTGGCCTCCCAAAATGCTGGGATTACAGTTGTGAGCCACCACGCCCAACCTAAATAAGAGTTTTCAAACCAAAATCTAGTTCTTTGAAAAGATTGGTAATATAGACTGACCTCTGCCCTTGGCAAATAAAGAATGACAAAGAGCAAATAACGACAGACACACCAGGAATTTAAATAAAGAGAATATTATCATATATGTATGCTAATGAATTAAAAATCTTAGAGAAATGATTAAATTCCTAAAAAAAATATAACAACCCAAATTTGATGTAAGGAGAGAGAGAGAACTTGAAAGACCAATAAATATCTAATAGCTTAACACAGGCCAAAGACTTCTTTTCTCTGACACTTCACATGCCTAGATGGTTAAGGTGAATTCTAAAAAAAAAATTCAAGGAGCATCTAGTTTCTCTATAATATTATACAAATTGTTCCAGAAACTAGCAGAAAGAAGAGAAGCTACCTGATCCACCTCATGCATCATTTTGGCTATAAGACTTGATTGAGGACAATACAAAGAAAGATCATAGGCCCATTTCACTTATGAACACAGATGTAGGAATCCTAAATAAAATATCAGTTAACTGAATTTAACAGTATATAAAAATATTTCAGGATCAAGTAGGATTTATCCCAGGAAAGTAACGATGGTGCATTTATCATAATAATAAAATAGAGAAAATCATGAGATCTTAGTTGATGCAGAAAAACCATTTATATAATATTTTTTTTCTTTTTTGAGACAGAGTCTCACTCTGTTGCCTGGGCTAGAGTGCCGTGGTATCAGCCTAGCTCACAGAAACCTTATACTCCTGGACTCAAGCAATCCGCCTACCTCAGCCTCCCAAGAAGCTGGGACTACAGGCCTGCACCACCATGCTGGCTAATTTTTCTATTTTTTGCAAAGATGAAGTCTTGCTCTTGCTCAGGCTGGTCTCGAACTCCTGACTTCAAGCAGTCATCCTGCCTCAGCCTTCCAGAGTGCTAGGATTATAGGCATGAGCCACCATGGCCAGCCCAGAAAAAGCATTTGATAAAGTTCAATACCTATTTATGATAAATTTAGCAAATTGAGAACAGAAGGAAACTTCTTTTAGCTGATATAAGTTTTATACCCAAAGTTGCAGCAATCATTATACTTAATGGAAACATTTAAACTCATTTCCTTTAACATAAAGACATTGTTGAGAGAGTAAACTGGGGGATCATTAGACCAGAGGATGCCAGGTACAATTAATACAATACTGTCATAATAAATACACGGGGATCAATCTACCAAATGCTCAGATGAACGTTACATGCTGAGATTCTCATTCTCTTTTTGGAGCCTCCCAGAAAGCTGGAAGTCAAGTCTAGGTAGAAGAATGAAAGATTCCATTTCTGGAAATCTGAGCAACCCAAAAAGAAAAACCCAGTGATGCCTATATTGAAGATTTGTCAACAAAGAACCCACCCAGATCACCTGGAAGTGAGGTTGAAGAGCTACAGGCTCCACATCAAAACACCAAGGAAATACAAGGCACTGTGAAAAGGTCTAACCATGTGAGTTTGGAGTCCCAGAGGGGAGAGGGAGGGAATGGGACAGAGGCAATATTTGAAGAGATTGTGGCTGAGAACATTCCAAAGCTGATGAATGATATCAAGCCACAGACTGAAGAAGCACTATGAACCTCAGACAGGATGAATACAAAGAAACCGTATCTGGGAATGTCATGCTAAAACCGATAAAAATTGAAGACGAAGAGAAAATCTTAAAAATAGCTAGGGAGGGTGGTGGTGGTAATGTATTAACAATATCATCCATAGTTTCTGTCAAAAAAATATAAGCTTAATTGTTGCTTTTTTGAAGGTAAACCACTGAAAGGAAATAGCTGCCAATAATTCTTGCCCAATGAAAATATCCTTAACAATGAACATAAAAAGACAATGTTTCCAGGAAAACTAAAATTAGGGGGATTTTTTTTTTTTTGTTAAAAGAAACATACTAGAAAAAAAAAATTGAAGACAGAAGGAAAGTTATCCTAAAGAAAAGCACAGAAATGCAAGAAGAGATAAAGAGCAGGGTAAGATATTTGTGTAAAAAAAATCTAAATTAGTGGTTCTCAGCTGAAGTCAATTTTGCCCCCTGCAGAATATTGGCGCTGTGTGGAGACATTTTTGGTGTTCATAACCTGGGGTGGTGGTGGGGTGCTACTGGCATCTAGTGGGTAGAGAGCTGGGGTGCTACCAAACATCTTACAATGCCTAGGGCAGACCCTACACAAAGAAGCACTTAACCTAAAATGTCAGTATTGCCAAGGTTGAGAAACCATAATCTAAATTAATATTGAATGTATAAATAAAAATAATACTGTCTTATGGGGTTAAAATACTTAATTAAAATAAAAGTCAATAATAGCATAAAAGGTCAGAGAGAATAAATGGAGTTGGTGTTCTAAAATTTTTTAATTGTCTGAAAATGGTACAATATTAATTTATAATAGATCTGCATGAATCAAGGTGTATGTTGTAATCTCTAGGTCAACCACTAAAAGAATTATGAAGGAATGTGTAACTTACTAACAGAGAGTAAAAATGGAATAATAAAGAAACTTGTTTAATCCAAAAGAACATAAGGAAAAAAGAATACACAATAGGCAGGACACATAAAAAACAAATGTTAGTACAATGGACTTAACCCCAAATATATTACTGCATACATTAAATACAAACAGACTAAATGTTTTAATTGCATATTGTATTAAAAATTCAATGCCATGCTGCTTAAATAAGACATAGCTTTAATATTAGGACACAGAAAGTTTGAAAATAAAAGTTTGGAAAAAATATATCATACAAACACTAACAAAAAGAGAGCTGTATTAATATCAGACAAAATAGACTTTAAAAAAGAGGAATTACTAGAGAAAAAGGGGGAACATTCCATAATGATAAAATGTTTAACCCAACAGGAAGACATAAAATCCTAAATTTGCATGCAGTTAATAACGCAGCTTCAAAATATACAAAGCAATAGAAATATATGAAACTATAATCCGAGTTATAAATTTTTAAAAACTCCTCTCAGTTAAATTCTAGATTTGGACAAGATTAACCAACATGACCTAAATAGTATATCTAGAATACATCAAACAAGGACTGGAGATAGACTTACTTTTCCAGTGTACTTACATGAAACATTTACCAAAAATGAATATATGCTGGGTCATAAATCAAGTTGTAATTCAAACTATTAAAAACATAGGGAGCATATTCTCTGAGTTCAATGGAATTGATAATTAAAAATCAATACTGAAAGATAATTAGGAAAATCTCTGTTGGAAATTAAGCAATGTTCTTCTAAATAACCCATGGGTTAAAAAAGAAATCACAATGAATGTTAGAAAATATCATGAACTGAGTAACAGTGAAATATGGCATATAAAACTCATCAGAGGTAACTAAAGCTATTCTTAGAAGAAAATGTGTAGCTCCTGATGAATACATTATAAAAGACAAGTTATGATGTAACTATCTCTCTCACAAAGTTAGGAAAAAAACACTAAACCTAAAGAAAATAGAAAGAAGGAAAATATCAGAAATTAAGTAAATAGAAAACACATATAACAGAGAAAATCAACCCAGGAAATATTTAACTCAATGAAAAAAATTAATAAAATTATTAAACTTTTTGCAAGACTTATCAAGAAGAGAAAACCACAACTTACTATTACAATGAAAATTATAATGAAAAAGAAGACATCACTACAGATCTTTTATATTTTAGAAAGATCATAAGAGGACGTTTTGAACAACTTATGCCAGTAAGTTTGAAATTTCGATGAAGTGTACAAATTCCTTGAAAAACACAACTTACCAAATATGAGGAACACATGAATAAGTAGAAAATCTAAATAGTCATCCTAGATTTATTAAAGAAATTGAACTTGTAATTGAAAAACCTTAACATTAAACTTACATCAACTCTTTCAGACAAAAAAGCAAAACATTTCCCAATTTGTTTTATGGGGCCAGAATAATCTTGATGTAAAAATTTCACAAGAGGAAGGGAAAATAATAGCTCAATATCTATTATGGATATTGATGAAAAATCCCAAATTATCATCAATTTAAGTTCTGCAATATATATATAAAAAAGATAATCAAGATTAAATCGGGTTGATTCCAGGAATTCAAACTTAGTCAAATATTTGAAAATCAATTGTTGTCATTCATCATATTAACAAAACTAAATCAAAAAAATAGAAAATGGGCTAGGCACGGTGAATCATGCCTGTAATCCTAGTACTCTGGGAGGCCGAGGCGGGAGGATTGCTTGAGCTCAGGAGTTAGAGACCAGCCTGAGTAAGAGTGAGACCCTGTCTCTACTAAAAATAGAAAAAGTTAGCTGGGCATGGTGACATGTGCTGTAGTTCCTCCCAGCTATTTGGGAGGCTGAGGCAGAGGGATCACTTGAACTCAGGAGTTTGAGGTTGCTGTGAGTTATGATGATGCCACTGCACTCTGCCCAAGGTGATATAAAAAGACCCTGTATCCAAAAAAAAAAAAAAAAAAAAAATATATATATATATATATACGTAATGATTATCTCAATGAAAGCAAAAAAAATTAGCATTGAATTAAGTTCATAACTAAAGAACTCACAGCGTACTAGGTACAGGGAATGCAGGAGGGCCGGTCCCTGGATGACCTTGGCAGACCCAGCTCTTTTCTCTCTTGCATGCAATTTGTGGATGGAATGTACCAAGAATGCAACATCTTGAGATAAGGAGGAAATGTCCAGAACACTCTAGGCTATGTTCTTATTTCTCCTAGAACAGAATGTTCTGCAATCCTTGTGCTCAGTGAGTCTAGTGGTGTCCAGGGTATACAAACCCAGGGCAAAATTCTTTGGGGTCCTTCAGTTGGTGTGGTACATGGGACATACGCAGAAGAGACTCCATCTATTTGGGCAGCTTTCCTGAGCCTTGGGGAAGCAGCTGGCCATGGATCCTTCGCTTGTGTTTATTTCTGCTGCCTATGAGTAATAAAGCTGCTCTGCCCAACTTGTGTGAGTGTTCTGTCTCACCAGACTCATGCAATCAGGAGAGAATCTTAGCAGAGAACTTTCCTAATAATATGTGTCTGTATAAGCCCTACAGACAACATCACTGTTAACGGTGAATTATTAAAAGCGTTCCCTCTGTGAATGAGAAAGAAAGAAGGATGCTGCTAGCACCTCATTTATTCAACATCATACTGATGGATCTGGCCAGTGCAAATTGGGAAGAAAAAGAAAGAAAGCATACAGTTTACAGCCATAACACCCTGAAAGAGCCTGATCCCATGTGATCTCTGAAGCTAAGCAGAGCCTGGTTAGTACTTGGATGGGAGAAAGCCTATGAATGTTGGGAAGGAATAGAGGAAGAAATAAAAAAAGAAGAAATAAAACAGTTGATGTATCTGGTGCATAGAAAAGTTAAAGCAATCTATAGATAAAGAATTAGGATAAATGAATGGGCTAAGCAAGTCTGCAGAATACAATGACAACATGGAAAATCAGTTTAATTTCTATATATTAGCAATAATGGAACATTAAACATTTTAAAACAATGCTATTTCCAAGAGTATTAAAAGTTAAATATTTAGGAATAAATGTGAATGTGCAAGAGATCTACACAAAGAACTACACAACAGTACTAAAAAATATTAATGGATTGGAAGACTCAATATTATAAAGACGCTAGTTCTTTCTAAATTGTCCTGTAGATTCAATGCTATCCTAGTAAAAATCAGCGGTTTTTGTGTGTGTGTGTAGAAATTTATAAGTTGATTCTAAAATTCATATGAAAATGCAAAGGGCCAAGAACAGCTAAGGCGATTATGAAAAAGAATAAAGTTAATAGATTTATTTAATTACTGATGCTTTATAATATGACAAAATGGAACAGACGCAAGATGGACAATAGACCAGTGGAACTAATGGTTCAGACACAGACTTGCACATATTTAATCTCTTGATTTTATTGCAAAAGTGCCACTAAAGTGAAAGGGAGAAGATGAGCTTCTCAATAAATGATTCTGCCTACATCTTACACAAAATAAATTCCAAGTGGATTATGCATCTAAATATGAAAGGGAAACAAATTTAAAAGGTAGCATAGCAGAATATCTTCATGACTTTTGGAAGGTTAACATTTCTTAAATGCATTCAATAATCACTAACCATGAAAGAAAATAGTGAAAAGTCAATCCACACTGTGGGAGAAGATATTTACAGTATTTTTGTTTGCACCATACAATGATACATTGAATATGAAAAAAAAATTCCTGCAAATCAGTTAGAAAAAGAAAGATCACACAATTTGAAAAATGAGTAAAAGGCTTTTAAAGACGTAAAAAGCTGCTCAACTTCATTAGTCAGCAGGGAAATGCAAATTGAAACCTGAGTGAGTTACTACTGCATACCTACCAGAATGCCTATAGGTTAAAAAAGAAAAAAGAGAATACCAAGTGTTGTTGAGCATGCAGTGGAATTGCACACAACAAAATACCATGGACAATCAGAACTCCATATACTGATGGTGAGAGTGTAAATTGGTACAACCACTTTTGAAATCTGTGCTAATATCTACTATAGAAGAGCATATACATATCTTATGATCTAAGAGTTCCCGTCCTATGTAGCCAACAAAAGTGTGCCTATGTGCTCAAGAGGATTGTACAAGAATGTTTCTAGCAGGATTATTCAAATATTCCAAACCGGAAATAACCTCAAACTCTATCAACAATAGAATGAATAAATAAATTTTGGCACACACCGGAATGTAGCAATAAAAATACAATATATATGTAATAAAAATAAAATATAATGGAATACAACAATAAAAATTAAGGAACTACACAGCTATTTCTACATGCAAAACCATGGATGAATCTCACCAATTAATGTTGAGCAAAAGAAGCCAGACATACAAGAATGTACTGTACACTGTATATTTCTATGTATATAAAGCTAATAAACAGTCAAAACTAATTTACAGTGATAAAGGGTACAATAGTGCTTACCTCCATGGGGGATTAAATATGGGGAGGAGCATAAGGGAAATTTACCTGGTTTTGATAATGTACTATTTCTTCTCTTGGGTGGTAATTAAGCAAGTGTATTTAATTTTTAAAAACTCATTAAATTATATATATGATTTATTCCTTTTTCTATATGATTTTCTTTTTCAATAAAAAGTTTTCTTAAAAAAAGAATATTTGGAAATTTTTAAACATCAAAAACATGATAACAGAAATCAAATCCTTAGTAAAAGGTTTGGAAAATAAAGTTGAGGAAATATCCTTGAACCTAGAGCAAGGAAATGGGAAATAGTAGAAAAAGAAAATTAGAGAACCAGTTCAGAGATTCAACTTTCAAATAATGCAATTCTAGAAACAAATGGAGAGAAAAAATAATTGAAATAATTTAAGAAAAAATCCCAGGACTGAAGGAGTTACCAAACTGAATGTTTCTACCAATTATGAGCCCAGTGGGATTTCATCACAGTGAAGTACCAGGGACAAAGAGAAGCTCCTAGAGAATGAAAAATAGGTTTCGTACAAATGATTGGGAATCAAAGTGGCTTAAGAAGCAAACATCAGAAGCGAAATGACAATGGAATAATGCTTTTGAAATTTTAAAGAAAAGTGATTTCCAACCTAAAACTCTTTATAGCAGTGAAACGAGCAAATAAGTATGAAGGTAGAATAAAGAAGTATCGATAAAGAAAATTTACCTTCCATATAACCTTTCTCAAAAGAGCTACTGGAGGATGTGCTCCACTAAAATTAGGGCGTAAACAAAGAAAGAGGAAAACACAGGATCCTGGAAACAAGCGAGACCATTGTAAGAGGAAGTCTCCAGAAGGATGGAGAACAAAGACCCCACCCAGGGTGACAGCTATGCGCCAAGCACAGGGAGCAGCAACTAGTATAGATAGATCAGAATGACTCAAGAGCCAAGCTGGTAACAGCAGCATCAATATATTCACTGTCATTGTATAATTTTTTTGTGTGTGATGTGAAGACAGAACATCTAGGTGAGCCTGGCCCCAATTTTTATAAGCCCTTGGTCATATTGACCATATGCTGAAGAATCTCCTGCCCTCCAGTCCATGACCTGGAGCCTGGATTGGCTGATGGCACTCATTTGAGCTTACAGAAGTCTTTTGCTTGGACCTGCTCATGAAAGACTAAGGTAGGGTATGGTGAGTCTAGAAACAGAAAATACAAAGTGTCCCATTCTCACTGACCATACTGGTCCCATTGAAGTCCTTTTAGACACTTGACTGTGCTGAGCTCCAAGTTTATCAGGTTTTTCTTCAAAGTCTGGCCTTTTTGATTTCTTTAAAAGGGGCTCCTATAAACTGCCTAGATAGCTGATGACCAACTATATCCCAGGGAATATCTTTAGTTTATTTTCTCTTAGAAGCCTTCAGTGGTAATACTGTCCTTTCTTTATTCAGAGAAATTTGTACTTCTTACCTGATTAAAAAAATGTGGCAATGTATTGTTTAGGAATACATGCTTAGGGGTTAGATGTATTTAAGCAAAAGAAAAATCAAAACAAAAAATGATTGATACAGAAATTCTGATGTTGGTTGTCTCTGGGGAGAGATGAGGGAGGGAGGATAGTAAGATATGAGAATTGTGCCCCATTGTTTCTGTTTCTTAATCCAGGTGATAGGTACATGGATGTTCATTATTTTTTAAACTGTATGTTTTGAGCTTTCTATTTATACTATACATTTTATAATAAAATATTATTTTAAAAAAGAGATCTGTCAATGCCTGTTACCATAAAAAGGATGAGAACCATCAGGAAACACACAACTTTAAAATAGTTTCACCAACCAACCAGCTAACAAAGAGTTAGCCTGAATTTGATCAACCTATATATCAAACTATAATTATTTTTCCAGAAAATACATAGGATGGAGGAACATAGAGACCACACAGTGGAGATGAACTCAGCAAAATCCAGATTATGTGAAGCCATTTGGACCAATCAACCTACTTTGTTCAAAAAATAAATTGCAAAGAAAGGAAAGATAGGAGTATACAATAAAATAGACCTAAAATAAACAATAATCCAATGAAATGAATGGGATTTGTTTGTTTCCATATTTAAAGAAACAACTGGAAATTTGAATACCACATGGTTATTTGATGATATTACGGAATAATTGATTTTTGTGAGTGACACGGTAAATTTGAAAGTCAGATTCTAAGTTCAATTTATTTAAATTCTTGTTTCTAATCTCTCAAAAAAAGTTGCCTCACAAAGTTTTATATAGGCAGGTGGAAAAGGCGCATCGAAGGCTGGGCTAGGTCATAAAACACATTTGCAATCACATCCTTCAATTTTCAAGAATTTGTATCGGAATTTGGCTAAGTAAACTTTATTCTCCTTGATATCAATCTTGCAAAATGATTGAAAAGTGTTGCATTTTTATATTTTGAAAATCTTCTCAGAATGAAGAAAAATCCTGTGTTTAGAAGATTTTATAACAGGTTAAAAATTCTGTTTGTGAGAGTGCAAATATGTGAGGTTTGGGGAATAAATATACTTGCGTGACGATGGAAGCGTTTCCAAACACAAACTTTTAAAAACACTTCATTATAGCATGTGTTTCTTTATAAAAGCAATTATTTTTTTACTCTTTGACAAGTAAAGGGCACTTTCCTTCTTTTTTACCCTAAAGTAACAGATTATGTGTTTGTTTATTTATTTGGAAAATATATGTGAGGTCACATACTGGTGACACTACTTGTTATCACAGCAAAGCCCAGACATCTGGAACCCTTTTAGTTTCCTTGTTCTTTTAGGTAAACTGTCCAAAGGAGAGCCTGTGTGGTCCAAAGAATTTTTATGGTCATTCCCACACTCATTACAAAAATATGATAAAGATTTAATCATATTTAGCAAGTCTTGTTTTTATAAATTTAACATCATAGGTGACATTTCGTTGCAGTTTGCTTTTTTCCTTTAGCATCTTGCCACACTACTTGCTAAAAATGGTGCAGTAAATGTATTTTATGTGTTATGCTTTCTTTGTTAACTTTACTGTAATTCTTTCTTTAAAAAAAAAATTCAGCCATTCCACCACTAGTGATTACACTTACAGATTTCTAAACATTTCTTCAGTCATTTACTGTTGAGAATATAATGGCTTAGTGGCTCATAAAAAATGGCCCTTGGTGTACTTCATTATTGAAATTGCATCTAGCACACACCACAAAGCAAGGCATGTTGGAAATATCTGTACTTTCACTCAATTCTTTGGCAAACCTCTGTAAAGCATAATTTTGTCTAATGTGTGTATCTTTAAATCTTCAGCATTGTTTGCTACGCATTTCCAAGAGTGTTGCTAATAAAAGAAGGCATTTTAACTTGCCGTCCTATTGTTCTCTATTATTACAGCCATTTTTACTGTGGCATGAAGAAAAGGGTTTACCCAATGGTAGGTAGACTTTTTTGTTTTTCTTTATTTAAAAACTTCAATATTTTACAGTAAACTGTGTGAAACTTTGATAAAATACTGGATTGAGTCTCTTCACAATTTTAAACATTGCTGAAAAATCTTGTAGGCATTTGTTTCCACACATCAAATGCTTACTCTATGCAAGTCTTGGTTGTCACCATGACTTTGTATCACCTCCAGCTAACATCTTCGAACCACGACGTACATGTAGAATTCATTTTCAATGACAATGGTTACGTATGCTTATTACAAATAGCCTTCTTTGTAAGGTCAATATTTTTGGCTGACTTCTTCTCATACTGATTAGATCATTATAATTTTTACCTTGTAATGAGGCTAATGGGAGGTAATGGAATGGAAGGAATGGTTCTACCATTTTTTTTTCTTCCTTTGTGCTTGTGGTATTAGGATTGTCTTCAATCCATGATTTCTTGGCTAGAATATTTTAAAGCCACTTTCCCAAATTGGGGGAGTTAATTTAGTTTAAGCTGGATTTATGTACTCAGGACATTCATTTAATGGAGCTCACAAAAGCCACCAAATGAGTGTGCCACTCTCAACAATTTGGAGTGGTGGAATTTCCACGCTCCCTTGGAGGAACCTCAGGTACTGATAACGCAAGACTCTGACACACAGACCCAGGAAGGTACCAGTGTCAATCAGTATAAAATATTTCAATAAAGCTTAAGCAGTTTTCACCATTTTTTATATAAAAACTTACAAATAGAAGTCCCAGTATCTTCTTTCTTATCCAATGGATTGTCATGCACACCCCATTTGGACACCCTGGCTTATTATTGAGTTCCTCAATAATATAACTGCAGGTCACATCTATTTATTATGGGTGTCATCAGGCTAAGCCCTTTGCACACATACTTGCAGCAACCCTATGAGTTAGGTACCATTACTTACCTGTTGCATAGGTGAGAGAGGCTAGATAGTTCCTTGGTTCATCTGGAGAATTGCTCTGGGGGAAAGCTCTCTGGCTAATTTTTTCTATATTTTTAGTTGTCCAGCTAATTTCTTTCTATTTTTAGTAGAGACGGGGGTCTTGCTCTTGTTCAGGCTGGTCTTGAACTCCTGAGCTCAAACGATCCACCCGCCTCAGCCTCCCAGAGTGCTAGGATTACAGGCGTGAGCCACCGCGCCTGGCCTGAATCCTTAATCTATACCTCTTTGTCCTGACTTCGTCCTGACGGAAACACACAAGCTTGCTCACACCTCGGAACCCAGACTCAACATATTCACTTTTGATCCTTCTGATTTTTGACTATTAAAATTCTTTTGGTTTTTAACTACTACTTTTTAAAAATAATGGGCATCCATGTACAACATGAAATCTCTCACCTGTGTCAAAGTTTGGTAATTTCAAGGGGACGGGAGCCCAGTTGTCTTTAGCAGAGTTGTCATTAGTGTTTAGCAGAGTGTGTGGCAGAGTAGTCATGCAAATCTTTATTGAATGAATGAATGAATTGAAAGTTTTGCTTCTGGAGAACAGTAAACATAAAAGCCTATCTAAAATATATATTAATTTTTTATCTTTTACTGTGTCTATTTTATAAGAATCCTTTAACATTTTTGTCAATTAAAAAAATCTTTGTGTTACCTGGAAAATGATAGTGTCCTTCTTTATATTTTACAAATTTTACTTTATGTTGTCTTGAGGGAGGCTTTCTTTCATAACTTTGCAACTTTCAAACAGGTGACTATAATACCAACTGAAGCACCAGGCTTCCTGGAAAATTAAATCTCAGTTTTAGGATATATATTAATTATATAGACATGAACAAACAGCTGGTTACCTATTGAGAATTATGGATATTTTCCTAAGGGTTTTCATCTAGGTTTTTTTGTTTGTTTGGTTAGTTGGTTTTTTTTTGAGACAGGGTCTTGCTCTGTTGCCTGGGCTAGATACAGTGGTGCCATCATATATCACTGCAACCTCAAACTCCAGGACTCAAGTGATCTTCCTGCCTCAGACTCCTGAGTAGCTGGAACTACAAGTGTGCACCACCACACGCAGCTAATTTTTCTATTTTTTGTAGAGGTGGGGTCTTGCTATGTTGCCCTGGCTGGTTTCAAACTCCTGACCTCAGCTTCCTAAAGCACAGGGACTATAGATGTGAGCCATTATACCCAGCCTCGTTTAGTGTTTTAAATGGACCTTTCAGTGTGTTTATGAAAGGCTTTGCAAAAGTATCCCCAACTTTTTCTGAAATGGGGCTAAGCTTATTTTTCTTTCCTCACTCTAAAATGAAACATCATGAGACTGCAAAGTAGTACAACCTCCAAGTATGGAGATACCTCAAATAACTAAAAGTAGACCTACCATTTGATTCTGCAATCCCACTAGGTATTTACTGAAAGGAAAAAAAGTCATTTTATCAAAAACACACCTGCACTCACATGTTTATAGCAGCACAATTCACAATCACAAAGATGTGGAATCAACCCAAGTGCCCGTCAATACATAAGTGGGTTAATACAATGTGTTATGTGTGTACCATGGAGCACTACTCAGCCATAAAAAATGGCAAACTAATACCTTTGGTAACAACCCGAATGGAACTAGAAGCCATTCTTCTAAGCGAAGTATCACAAGAATGGAAAAACAAACACCACGTACACTCACTATTAAATTGGAACTAACTGATCAACACCCATGTGCACATATGGTAGTAAACTCAATAGAAACCAAGCAGGCGGGAGGGAGGAGGAGGGATGGGTAAATTTACACCTAACAGGTACAGTGCATGCTACCTTGGTGATGGACATATTTATAACTTTGACTCAAATTGCACAAAAGCAAATCATGTAACAAAACATTTGTACCCCCGTAATATTCTGGAAAAAAGAATGCAACATTATTGGCTCATTCCTAGAGATTTTCTACCAGTCGGCCTGAGAGGCTGTTAATTTCAGCAACATATCATGCTTATCTACCAAATTGAGTAGGCTTAACTGATTGAAACTCACTCAAGAAATATTATGTATAGTAAAAGTTTTTAAGGGGTTCCTTTAAAATGAGCTGAGACCCCAAGGATTACTTGGTGGCATGCACGTGCTCCATTTCTTTGAGTTCTCCTTGTCTTCTGAAAAACAGATCCTGTATGAAATCACCTGGTAGAATCACAGAGGGCTCCATGACAGGATCCCTCCAGCTGCAGTACCTATTTGCTTTTAAATTAGATGGATCTCTGGGGAGATTTTTCTCTCAGCTGGCCTAGATTTATACTACATATGAGCAATAGCTAAATCTAAAACTGTGACTTCACTGATAATAAGCAGAAAAAAACCCTTTTTGATGTAGCATCTTCAAGAATGGAGGAATGTCCGCAAAACATGGGAATGAATGTGTTAAAATCCGTCAGACTGGATTAAGGGTTTCCTAGCCAGGGAGCTCTGCCAGCAAGAATCTTTCCTTTGTCTCAGCATGCCCCCAGCTGGCAGCAGGAGCTCACAATTTGCTTTCAGATATCTTGGCCTGGCCATAGGATCTGGTGTTTAAAAGGAAAAGGGGTGCATGAAGACTTCCCCAGCCTGCAACACTCTGGGCAGATAATAGTCTTTGCCGGGTGATCTTTAGCTGTCGCAACACGCGAGGATTAACTATTCAAATAAAGTTCCTTTTCCGTTTGAGAACAAGCAATTCATTCAAGCATAGTTGATCTGCTCCAGGCCGTGGTCTTTTGCATTTTTGCATCAACATTTTCCCACTCTCTCCATCCCTCCCCCAATCTCCGGGGTGACAGAGGAAGGAACATAAATTATGGTCCGGGTCCCAGGGCTGCTCTGTCATAATCTGAATGGTAGCCTACCCTGAAGGGGACCTGCAGGCATTCCATTCACCAACCTCCTACTCCACCCCCCCCACCTCTCACCCCTACCACCCCACCATTCAGCTTCCTGCATCTTTGTCTGAGGGTGTCATCTGGGACTGTGCTCATCCAAGGAACAGAGCAGAAGTGTCAGGGCGTTAACACCCCAGGAGTGACCCTGAATCAGTGAGAAGTGGAAATTAGTGGAAAAAAAATCCCAGTGTCATCACATCTCAGAGGGACAATTCCTCACAGCCTCTCAGAGGGTCCTGGGGGATTGGGCCATGGGTGGCCTTGGCAGTAACCCACTCGCTAATGCACACTGGGTTCCCTCCTGCCTGGCTTCCACCACTTCCTCACAGGGCTTCCTGGGATCAGCTCCCAAACCAACCACCTGCACATAAATCCTTATCTCAGACAATGCTTTGTGGGGAACCCATACCAGGTTGGGCAGCCAGTATTACTGGTGGAAGATGCAAATGGGGAAGAAAGATAGCCTTGTCTGCAGCACCTATCCAGGGCTTGGGGTTGTTTGCAACTTCCCTCTTCGTTTTAATTTGGTTCTTGTCTCTTGTTGACAACCAGCACAGTCACATCAGGACAGTCTCTGGCAGGCTCCTAAATGCATGCACATGGTGCCCACTCATGAGAGTGACCAGTGGAGGTTGAAATCCAGCCCTGCTGGGCTCATCCTTTTCCTGGAGGACTCCGCCTCCCAGAGATAACCATCTCCAAGGAACTTGTTGACCAAAAAGTCATGGAAAAACTTTGTGGGACATGCACTCACCATCAAATTGGTATTAACTGATCAACACATAAGTGCACATATAAGAATAACATCTATTGGATGTTGGACGGGGGGAGGGGGGAGGAGGGGACGGGTATATGCATACACAAAGAGTGTAATGCGCACCACCCGAAGAATGGACATATTTGAAACTCGGACTTGGGGGGAAGGGGGGGCAAGGGCAACATACATAACCTAAACATCTGTACCCCCATAATATGCTGAAATAAAAAAAAAACTTTGTGGGAGAAAGGTCCCTTCTCACTGTGATGGCACAGGAAGAGTTGCAATTGCAGATGTGTGTTTGATTTTGATTAAATCGATTTGTATAAACTCATTCACATGTTATTAAAAATAAATAATGTATATAAGCCACTGTGCAGTTTTCACTAAAACTAATATATAGCACTTATGTAGTTCACCTTCAAGCATAGATTCAAGAGAAAAAATTGGATGTGTCTACAAAAAATATAAGACAGGTTAAGATTCATACTTTGCTATTTCAAAACTTACTGTTAATACAAAGTAACAGTAATCAAAACACTGTAGTATTGGCACAAAGGCAGACACATAGATGAATGGAATAGAATTGAGAGTCCAGAAGTAAAGTGATGTGCCCATGGTGAACAAGGGTGGCAAGAACATTCAGTGGGGAAGAATACTCTTTTCAAGAAATGGTGCAGGGACAATTAGATAACCATATTCACAAGGCTGAAATTAGACCTTACCTCACACAATATACAAAAATTAACTCAAAGTGGACCAAAAACCTAAATGTAAGAGCTAAAACTATAAAACGCTTAGAAGAAATATGACACCAAAAGCACAAACAACAGAAGAAAAATAGATAAACTGAACTTCATCAAAATTAAAAACTTTTATCCCTTAGAGGAACACTCTCATGAGAGTAAAAAGACACCCCATGGGAGGAGAAAATAATTGCAAATTATATATCTGATAAAGAACTTGTATCTAGAATATACAAACAACATCTACAACCCAACAATAAAAAGATAAACAACCCAATTAAATAACAGGTAAAAGATCTGCACAGACATTTCTCTAAAGGAGCTACATGGATGGCCAATAAACACACGAAAAGATACCTGACATGATTGGCTGTTAGGGAAATGTGAATGAGAGACACAGTGAGATACTTCTCACCCACTAGTATTACTAGAACGAAAAAGACAAACGATACCAAGTGTTGGTGAGGATGTGGAGAAATTGAAACCCACATACACTGCTGGTGGAAATGGAAAATGATGCCTCTACTTTGGAAAACTGTCTAGCAGTTCCTGAAAAGTGAACATGGAATTACCCTAAGACCAGCAATTATACTTCTAGCTATATACCCAAGAGAAATGAAAGTGTGTACATGTGTCTACACAAAAACTTGTACCCAAATGTTCATAGAAGCATTATTCATAATAGCCCCAAAGTGGAAATAACCCACATGTCCATTAACTGATGAGTGACTAAGCAAAATGTGGTATATCCGTGCAGCAGAGCATTATTTGGCCATGAAAAGAATGAAGTATTGCTACATGCCACAGCATGCATGGATCTTGATAACATCAGGCTAAATAAAAGAAGCCAGACATGAAAGACCACATACTGCACGTAATTCCCTTTCCATGAAATGTCCAGAATAGGCAAATCCATAGAGACGAAAGTAGATTAGTTGTTACTTAGGGATGGTGGGAGTGAAAGGTGTGGAGGAAGAGGATGGTGATAGCTAAAGGGTACAAGTTTTCTTTTTGAGGTGACAAAAACATTCTAAAATTGACTGTGGTGATGGTTGTACATATCTGTGAATATACTAAAAGCCATTGAATTTGTACACTTTATTTATTTTTTTATTTCAGAATATTACCGGGGTACAAATGGTTTGGTTACATGGATTGCTTTTGTACTGCTTGGGTCAAAGTTAAAAGTGCACCCATCACCCGGATAGTGTACACTGTACCCGTTAAGTGTGATTTCACCCATTCCCTCCTCCCCTCACCTCCTGCTTGATTTCTGTTGATTTTTACTTCCATCTGTGCACATGAGTGCTCATCGGTTAGTTCCAATTTCATAGTGAGTACATGTGTTTGTTTTTCCATTCTTACGATACTTCACTTAGGAGAATGGTCTCCAATTCCATCCAGATTGTGACAAAAGGTATTAATTCATCATGTTTTTTAATGGCTGAGTAGTACTCCATGGTATACATATACAACATTTTATTAATCCACTCATGAATTGATGGGCATTTGGGTTGATTCCACATCTTTGTGATTGTGAATTGTGCTGCAATTAACATTTGAACGTAGGTGTCTTTTTGATAAAATGACTTTTTTTTCTTTTGGGTAAATACCCAGAGGTGGGATTGCTGGGTCAAATGGTAGTTCCACTTTTAGTTCTTTGAGGAATCTCCATACTATTTTCCATAGAAGTTGAACTGGTTTGCAGTCCCATCAACATTGTATAAGTGTTCCTATCTCTCTGCATCCACACCAGCATAGATTGTTTTGGGACTTTTTGATAAAAGCCATTCTCACTGAGATTAGGTGATATCTGATTGTGGTTTCGATTTGCATTTCCCCGATGATTAGTGATGTTGAACATTTTTTCATATGTTTTTTGGCCATTAGTCTTTCTTCTTTTGAAAATCTTCTGTTCATGTCTTTTGCTCACTAATTGTATGACATGTGAACTATATCTCAATAAAGCTGTTAAAAAAGAGAACATGCATAAAAGCTTTATTTGTAATACACACATATGGGAAACAAGCTAAATGCTCATCAACAGTACAATAGATAAATATTAATAATTTGTGCTGTATCATTCAATGGGCTTTTACTGCGATAAGAAAGAACAAATGATTGTTACTTGGCATGGCATGGATGAACCTCCCATGCAGTCTCATGGGTGGAGAGAGTCACTCACATAAAGGTACAGTGTACGAGCCCATGGATATGAAGGTAGCGGGTGTTCTGGTGAATCATCCAGCCCCTCTCCACTTGTAGGACTGAAGCACTTGTTGCCCCAAGGGCCTGGAGTCTCCCATCTGCTGTGGCCCTGGCTGAAGACAGCCACCTTTCTCAAGGTCACAGCCCATTCTGGGAGACAGTCCACATTCAAAGATTGGTCAGTGTACGGTAAAAAGTCTGCCCCTTGCTCCAATGTGGGGCCACTCTGCAGGGCCATCCCAGCCTGGAGATTCCTGTGGGATCACCTAAGGCCTTGGGACTGCATCCCATTCCAGCTTCTCCCTCCTTCATTCACACTCTCACAGGTGTTAACACCAAGAGCACGTCCTAAAAAATTTCCAACTCATGAATCCTTCTGCTTTGGCCTCTACCTCCTGCGTGAATGGAGCTGTAACAATGAAGTTCAAAATCAAGAAAAACTAATTTATGTTGGCATTCAGAATAGCGATTCCCTTAGGACAAGAGGTCAGGGGTGTGTGGTTATTGTCTGGATCCGGACACCATGCCCCTTCATCTTTGCCCCTCACAGGGCTGCCCTGCCTGGTCTGTCCATCACCTGCTCAGTAGGCAACACCCTTTACATCCCCAGGCTGGGGGGGGCCTTAGCACCCACTCACACTGTAGATGGCTCTGATGGTTCCAAGCCATGGTAGGGGTACTGCCAGCTCCCCTGCCTACCTCTCTCTCTCTGCCTTGGGCACCGCAGCCACTGCAGGATGGAGCACCCACGGTGCTCACTGGACACGGAAGGGAGTGAACACCTCGTGGGGCAGCTCTTGGCCAATGGGGCCTGAATCTATTGTATAAAAGTCCTCCTCTCCTGTTCCTCAAGTGGATGATTCTGAGGCTGTCTACACAGCCCCCCAGAAAGTCCCAAACAGGCCTGCACCCAGATGCTCACTGTATGATTGTCCCCAGTTTGGCTTTCTCTCTTTTCTTGTCTCTTTCTTCTCCAATCCCAGCCCTCTGCTCTTGTTCCTGTGATCACCTTCCAAAATAAATTGTCCACACGGAAGCCCTCGTCTCAGCCTGATCTGGGGAGGGGGAACCACATACAACAAGACTGTGTTTGTGTCTAAATAAATTGATAGATCAATAAATGTAAAATAAAGAAACTACGCTAGTCACACGATTCCATAGCCTGAAGTTACATTTTCTATACCAGTAGATATATATACATCTCTATATCCTGATTTCTGTAATCTGTGTAGTATTTTATTGCGGTATGTACCATGCTTTAGCTAATTTATTAGGTGGTTTCTAGGTTTTTGCCCTCTCACCTAGGATTTCGCCCTTGAGTGAGAATGAGGAGGATAATTTCTAAATCATCGCCTAGTAGGAACTAACCAGCCTGTGCAGAGTAGGCCTCAAAAATTCCACTCTGGTAGCTGGAAACGTTATTTCTACCTCCCCAGTTAATGCTGTGCAAAGCTATGATCCTTGTCTGGGCTCTGGCTTCAGCCCCGTGGGGAGCTCTGGAGTGTGAACTGCACTGTGGAGTTTCTGTCCCTTGGGGCACAGAAGGACCCTGTAACATACAGTCACTGCAGTCTGGCTGCCCATGGGACAGGCTCACCACCTCCTGGGGGAGGGCAATTCTCCAGAGAGCTGGGCAGCTGAGACGTGTGAGCAGCCAACGCTCCCAGCAGCTGCGAGACGGTGCACGGCCTGGCCGAGGGCTCTGGGCGGGGCACTGAGAGCGCGCACTGCAGCCCTGTCCGGGAATTATATGGCACGCTGTTTCTACAACATGTGGATTGCCAATTTTCAACTCACACCTTTGCTATGCACTCAGTTGGGCTGCCTTGCGCCTTCCATTTCCAAATGCTCTGAAGAAGATGTATTAGAATAAATTTCAATTAAGTGACAGCAAAATCAGCCCTTACGACGGAAGGCACCATTAGGCATATCACGTAATTAATAGTCCTTAACGAGGCACAGTCTCTCAAAGCTCCATAAAAACCAGATCCCAAGGTCACACGAGGTCCCGGGGGATTCTCTTACTTCCCAGTTCCCATGGGCGGCTGCCCCAGCCAGTCTCTTCCTGTCCCACAACGTGCCTTTTGTGCCGTCTTCATTCCCCTCTGCTCACTGCTGCCCTCTAGTGGATCCTCTGGTGGACATCAATATAGTTGCCCCACGGGCTCTCCGAGAAACTCACAGGGTGGCTCTAACCTGGTACCCTGAGCAACCCACTCTCTTGCCTCAGTTTCCCTCCCACGTCATGCATCAGAGCAAACTCTCCGGATCCCACATCTTTGCCTTTCTGAGGTGGCTGCACAACAGGAGGAATAGCAGTGCTGACCTCGTTCG
The DNA here is from genome assembly GCA_963575035.1 of Avahi laniger. Lineage (NCBI taxonomy): Eukaryota > Metazoa > Chordata > Mammalia > Primates > Indriidae > Avahi > Avahi laniger. The sequence goes on along the minus strand of CAUYSK010024038.1, from coordinate 104,088 downwards.
GTGGACATGAGGCTTCAGGGAGCTGACACGTGCGAGATGCCCAGAACAGCACCTGGTTTGCAGTAGGGACTCAATCAGTGTGTGCTATTATTGGTGTAAGGCCACCCAACCACTACACCTTCCTGCCTCTTATCAAGTTTCATGGTAAAAATTGATTTTTTTCCATTTCCTGTGTTTATATTCAATTAAAAGTGTTTGACTTGACAAAGGCAGTCTTGATGGGCGCTGGAATAAGTCTATCTTGGTGCCGATACCGGCAGGAAATGGGAGGAAGGCAGGATGTGGCCTTCCGCATCGTGGGTTTTAGAGCTGGATAGAACTGGGCTGGGATTCTGGCCAACTCGTGGAGTCTTAGTTATTTCATCGGTAAAATTGGAAAGCAACAGGTCCATTTACAGGGTTTAAATGAGGAGGTAGAACGGAGGGGTCGAGAGTGTAGTAGGTTCTAGAGCCATTCTGCCCGGCATAGAATCCCGGTCCTCCATCACGTATCAGCTGTATAACTTGTGGGCGAGTTCTTTAACCTCTCTGTGCCTCAGTTTTTTACCACTATAAAATGGAATAATGGTGACATTTACTCTGTAGCAGATTAAGTGAGTTAACATCTATCCTTGGCTCATGGTAAGCGTTTAAAAACACGAAGCTTTTTATGAGTTATTATATAATTATATTATGATTAATGTAAATATTAATCTGCAAATATTAGCACTTAATTTATTAGGAAAAAATGAAGATGATGACAATTATATAGTAATGACACATTTTTATAAGAGTTTGATTTAGTATAATATACAATATTAGTTGTTTCATATTTTTACCCCAAATTTGAAATAATGCAAATCTCCATGAAATAAAAATTAATCTAGAATTGTGTCATTTCAAAGCTGACAGGTCAAGGGAATTGTATGCTGGTTTATGCTGTTGCCACATGGCTGATAATCAGAAATACTCACCTCCTTCCTTGGGATTAATGTTGAATTATGCAGGCTTTGCATTACGCAATTTCTTCAGGAACGATACCCTTTGCATAAAGTGCCGCGACCTTGCATGTAAAAAGCCCTTGAAGGCCGTCTGACATGGAGGAAGCACTCCATGGATCCCAATCACCGTGAAGGCATAGTCTTCAGGCAGGTACCAAGCACATAACTCAAGTTCCCACGAGCTTGCTTGGTTGAGTCCTCTTCCACCTACCACAGCGACTCCCTAGGAATGCAATCTACCCTGATATTACTACTCCTCTCGGAGTTTGCTTCTATGCAAGCCTTTCACCTGAGTTGCACTGTTTCTGTGTTTTTGCTGTGAGTACAGCTCACTTCTCTGACTATGTTCTAACTGCTGTGACATCGGGATGTGCCTTCTCTCTTGCATTTGTTGCATTGTCTAATACAGATGTGGGCATACAGTTAATATGTAATACGTACTTACTGACTTAAATATTTTTCAAAATTTGGAGCAAGAAAGGGGAAAGGCTGTGTGTGACAAGATTACCCATTCAGGACACATGCATTATTTGTCAATTTGTGTGGATGTTCACGTGCACACCTTCCAGGTGCCTAATAAATCTGAAGGAGTGAGGATGGTTTACTTCCTTTCCTAATCTAGACTCAGAGAGGGCACAGCAGTGTTCTCTGCTTTCAGCATCTTATCAGACGGCTTCACAGGAGCTGAAGCAGTCGTTGAAGAGCTGGGGTCTCAGTTGACCCCACTGCCCTTCAGCCTGGTTCCCCATTATCCTAGTCTGTGTTTCCTCAGGAGCAGACCCTGAGATGAGAGTTTGTGGACAAGGGCTTAGGAGGAGAAGGGGAAGAGAGGCAGGAGAGGGCGGGCAGCCCACGGACAGTATGTTATCAAGTCAGTGGCCATTGTGAGCTCCTGAGAGATGGTGCACAACATGCATCAGAGTCTTCGCTTCTGAGAGGTAAGGATAGGGCTACTTTTCCAGAAATTTCCATTGCCATTAATTAAGGGCTTTACCCGGAGAAAATAACTCCCTAGGTCTTTTTGCCTGCCCCTCACTGGCCATGTGGGCTGAGCCGGGAAAGCCCCCAAGGCAGAGAGTGACAGTGGCTTTCAGTAAGAAGTTGACAGCTGGTATGGAAATGATGAATGCCAAGGGATGCAGACGGAGCATGATAACATCTGCTCTGTTGGTTAAGGAGAAGAATGTGTGTATAGAACTATACTAATCATACTCAGGCTCTTAGGATGTAGTGTTCTGGTTATGTATTGCTGTTCAACATCATGCCAAAACTTACTGGCTTAACCTCGAACTACTGTTTTATTACCACTCTTGGTTTCTGTGGGTCAGGAGTTCAGGAAGGCTTCACTGGGCAAGTTTTTCATGTAGCTGCCATCAGTCGGTGGCTGGAGCTGGCACAGCAGATGGGTATGGCCAGGAATCTCTTTTTCTCTCCATGTAGTCTGTCTGCATGGGCTTGTTTGGGCTTCCTCACAACATGGTGGTCTCTGGGTCATTGAGCTGATAACATGGTGGCTGATGTCTATAAGAGCAGATATTCCAGTTCTCAAGGAGAAAACTGCATTACTTTTTATGACTTTGTCTTGGAAGTCACTTCTGCTAGACTCTGTTGGTTATGCGCAAGTCACAAGACAGTCTAGATTCAAGGGCAGGTGACATTCCCACTTGTTGACAGGAAAGTGGCAAGGTTCTAGAAGATAATAGTGAAGTCAATTTTGGAAAATACAATCTGCCTGTGTGTGTATGTGTGTTTGTATTAGTAAGTGCTGCCTTCTTTCAATACCCAAGAAATCAGTGGCATCCACAGAACAGCAAATGAGTGTGGGTCAGCACAAATACCTTGATTAATAAGATATGCAGAAATGTACAAGTTGTGTAACTGTCTGAGACTGTTTCCCTATAGCCACTGGCATGAGCTTTCTCTGGAGCTGTTATAATTCTAGCCAGTGGAAGTGTGTGTGTGTGTGTGTGTGTGTGTGTGTGTGTGTGTGTGTGTGTGCATGAGCCCCTGTGCACGCTTGCGGGTTCTTAGATGAGAGTATTGGCTAATGATTATCAGCAACTGCGGAAATGAAGGAAATAAGCAACACAATGAAAACTCTAATTGCTTGGCAACAGTGTTTAGGCCTCATTAGGTAGATTTGTAACAGCTTCAAGAGAAATAAACTCCTGTGTCAATAGATAACAAGCCAAGAAATAGGTTATTTCCTTTTTGAAAGGTATGAAAGCTTCCCATTGCCTGATATATTTGCTTAGTAGATTATTTTCTGTCATCTCAACTAATTGAATTTTATCCCTTGCTCTTAAAAATGCTTTCCTTCAAAGTAAGGTTACAAAGTTCAGAAAAGTCATGTTTGAAAGGCAGAAATCAACCTTATCTAGACAAAGTGCTCCAGGAGGAAATAAAAATCCCCAAACCTTTAGAAGATCACCTTTTGCCCATACCCTTGGGTGAACTGGCATTCAAATAATATTTTATAGGCTATACCTTTGTAATATAGTACTCAATTTAAATTTTGAAATGAAAACTGAAAATTATTTATGGTGTCATCTATATTCTTTCTACGGGAATTCCATCACAGCTTTCATTGTTGAAAAGTTTTTATTTTAGCTAAAGTGGGTGAGAATTGGAATTTCAGTTTGGTTCCCATACAAATTTGGCTTGCAATGTATTCGAGAGTGGCATGCTATCAATCTGTCTATGACATATTTCAGGCCTGTCCTTGTTCTTTGTAAACCCTTGAATCTTTCTAGATTATGCAAAACACACGCGCACAACAACACCACACACACACACACACACACACACACACACACACACACACACTCCTCCACACTACATGGTCAGATAAAATGTGGTACATAAATAAGTTCACCTTTTTCTTTTAAATGCTAAAGGTGGACCAAATCGGTGTAGGAAAAACACTCACAATGTCTCACATCTGGATTGCCAAGGCTTAACTGTATGTGACCACACTGTTTATCACTTCACTTCTTCACTGCTGACTTTTAAATCCTCTTTCAGGAAAAAGGAATATTTAATAGTCTCTCTGCCTGCCCTGAATATGTCCTCTAGTTTGTTTCCTTCAAGGCCCTTTGCCAAGCCCCTCAGGAGTTTAGAATCCCTGACGAGAGAAGCAAGTAGACATTAGTACCTTGGGAAGTGTCCAGCATGGACTTGACTCTTGGGTGGCAAATAATGTCTCACGCTTAGTCGGGGGGTCTGACCTTCCCCTGTCTCACCTGTGAACACGTGGAAGGGTCTAGGAAAAGAAGAATATTTTAACCTCAGTGGTCATAATCCAAGCCCTTGGCCAGAACAATTTTCTCAGGATGATGCCCCTGTGCGAAGGAGAAATGGTTGTCAAATTTGAAGCCTGGACCACCCCATGGAGACGTATATGGTGGAGCAAACACTGTCTGTGCCCACCATGTCCCCTTGCCCTCACTATTTTTGTACAAATTGTTCAAGGCAACCAGGGAGACTATTAATAAATAGCCAGACCTCTCCCGAGTACAGCCAACATGGTAAGGAGAGCCAAGGCTTTTTGGTCTTTGTGGGGAGCCCTGGCTATGTTGCTTTCCATTCTTCTCTCCCTAATGCACTTTGGTCCTCTCTTTCCACAGGTCCGCTGGCCTGCTGGGTGGCTGGCCAGTGCATGAAGTATTGCGAAGTCCTGGTTTGCTGCGGGGAATCAGTGCTGGGCTGGGCCATGTTCTCTAACCCAGTGAGCGCACCAGAGCTTTGGGTCCCACACATTGGCAGCCCAGCCACGATCAATGGAATGAGGGGCTCCTGCTGTTGACCTTCTGGCTGGAACAGGACAAGAGGACCACACAAATAAACACGTCTCTGTTAGTGTCTTGGAAATTGACCCATCATAGTGGATGTGAAGGTTAATTATACGCATCAACTTGACTGGGACACGGGATGCCCGGATATCTGGTTAAACACTATTTCTGGAAATGTTTGTGAGGGTGTTTATGGAAGAGATCACGATTTGACTTGGTGGGCTGAGAAAAATAGACAGCCTTCCCTAGTGTGGGTGGGCATCCTCCAATCTGTGGAAGGCCTAAGCAGATGAAAGTTAGGAGGAAAGTTGAAGTTGCTCTCTGCCTGATTGCTTGTGCCGAGACATCAATCTTCTCTTGCCCTTGGTGCTCCTGATTCTTGGGCCTTCAGACTCATACTGGACTCTACCCCACCAGCTCTCTGGCTCTCAGGTGTTTGAACTACAGCTCTGGCTTTCCTGGGCCTCCACTTTGTAGGTGGCAAATTGTAGGATTTCTCAGTCTCCATAATTGCATGAGCCAGTATCTTATAATAAATTTCATTTCTATCTATCTATCTACCTATCTATCTATTTATCTATCTATCTATCTGTCTAAATATATAATCTATTGTTCCTGTTTCTCTGAAAAACCATGACTAATTCAATGGGAGCCCTCTTTTTGTGGGGAGCAGGGAAGGTATAGAGCCAGGAGATAGTGGGGTGAGAAATCCCCAGCTCCAGAAATTGTGAATTTAAATCCAGTAATTCTCTCTCATAACATCATTTGCATTTTTAAGCTTCTATCAAAGGAATTTCAGGCATCATCATGGTGGGGAGGAGGAATTGGGGCCCACCGGTAGAAGCTTCCACTCCATCCTGGAGGTATAACTCCAGCTTGTATCAATAGAGGCCCATTTAGTGATTTACAAAGCTGTGGCTGAAGTAACTGCCTGGAGCATCAGCGTGGAAGTGCCTGGGAGGGTGGACAGATTAGCTCCCCTTATCTCAGCATCAGCTCAGGCGGGAGCTGAATTGAAGGTCAATACCTCGGATTCTCCCTCAGTAAGCAGGTGTCTAGAGGGTATAGATTTTCTGCTATGTAAGCGCAACTCTCCCCTTATTGTTGGCCCGCATCAGACCAATTTCAAACCCGTCAAAACATATTATGGAGCAGCCAGCCTTGAACAAAACCCTACACGCGGCGCTTCTGGAATTTAGGGCTGATATTGTGCAGCTTTCTTTCTCCTCCTCCCAGCCCTCATCCCCTGTCCCTTCATTTCATGATGACAACACACCTGACAGACAGCAGCCTAGCAAAGATACCACACTCTAGAAAAATGTGCACAGTTTTTTATTCATCCATTGCTATAGCTGTTCTGAAAAATAGTGGGTGGTGGGTGAGCCACCTCTGCCTGGGGACGCACCGCATAGACAGAGTACATTTAAGCACGTTGATATGCGTAAAGCCAGGTGGTGGCTAATTTTATGTGTCAACATAACTGGGCCACGGGGTGGGGGTGTGGGGGATCAGATATCTGGTCAAACGTTGTTCTGGGTGTTTCCATGCACAGAGGGTGTTTTTGGATGTGATTAACATTTCAGCGGTAGACTGAGTGTAGCAGATTACCCTCCCTAATGTGGGTGGGCCTCATTCAATCAGTTGAAAGCCTGAATGGAACAAAAAGGCTGTCCTTCCTTGAGTAAGACAGAATTCTTCTTGCCTGATGGCCTTCAAACATAAACACTGTTTTTTTTCCTGCCTTTGGTCTCAAATGGAAACGTTGGCTCTTCCTGGGTCTTGAGCCTGCCAGCCTTGGGACTGGAACTACACCACCAGCTCTCCTAGTCCTCAGGCCTGTGGACTTGGGCTGTGGCTAAACCATCAGCCCTCCTGGCTCTCTAGCATGCACACTCACTCAGCAGAGCTTGGGACTCGCCAGTCTTCATGATCATGTGAGTCAATTCCTTATCATAAATTTCTTATGTGTGTATATATTCATCACATATATACATATTCATCATGTCTATATACTCATTCCCACTGGTTCTGTTTCTGTGGAGACGCCTGACTGATACCACTAGTACAACAAAACAGGCACTGAGCTCTTTCAGTGTTTTCCTTCGGTTGTCGTGCCTTCATTCACCTGCTAACTTGTTTACTCACTCGACAATCATTCATTAAGCTTTATGACTTGGCAGACATGGCTAGGTGCTGGATGGACAACAGTTAACCAGACTGAGTTTCTGCCTTCACAGAATTTAGAGTTTCTCCCTACCAGTTAGCAGCTGCCACATATGCTGCACAGCTCCCAGCCACAAAACTTGCTGAGCACAACAATAAGCACTTCGTTTAGCTCATCTGTTTGTGGGTTGTCCAGGGGTGTGTGGCTCTGCTGGTCGTGGGCTGGATCACATACAGATCTGGGAGTTGGTTCAGTTAGACTGGCCTGGCTGGCAGCTTGGAGTAGTTAGCTTGGGCCATTGTGACAAAATACCACAGACTGGGTGGTTTAAACAACAGGAATTTATTTCTCACAGTTCTGGAGGCTGGGAAGTTCAAGATCAAGATGTCAGCTGATTTGGTCCCCAGTGAGGGCTCTGTTTTCCTGGCTTGCGGATGGCTGCATTCTTGCTGTGTCCTTACAGAGAGGAGAGAAAGAGAGAGCTCTCTTCTCTTCCCCTTAAGAACACGAATCCCATCATGGGCTCTACCTTCAGGACATCATTTAAACCTAATTACCTCCAAAGGCCCCACCTCCAAATACCTTCACACTGGGGCTCGGGGCTTCAACATATACATTTTGGGTGTGCATAAATCCGTCCGTAATACGGCTCTACTTCCCAATATGGATCCAGCTGGGCTTGGCTCTTCCCTGAGGTTCAGGCCTGGGCCTGCTCCTCACGTGTCCATCTGGAGCTCAGACCGAAGGGGCAGTAGCCACCTGGGGGAGGGTTTCTCATGACGGCCCAGGCTCATGCCCAATCATCAAGACCTTCCAAGCCTTCAGTCATGTCCCCTCTGCTCCCAGTCCACTCACCAGAGCCAGTCACATGGCCAAACCTAACGTGACCAGGGTGGGGAAAGTGCTCTGCCTCTCTATTGGGCAGCAAAGTCACATGGCGAAGGGAAGGGTGAAGAGTCAGGGGCGCCAGTGCAGCCTACCACACCCAGGCCACTGGTGTTACCTCTCAGAGGGCCCTCAGGGTCCAGGCAAAATCTTCTGCCAGAAGAGGCTGAGCATTAGCAAGTGGTTGGCTTGAGGGGTAGGGGTGGCTGGTGTCAGAGCCAGGGGTCTGCTGGTGAGAGTGGCTCTCAGGAGTCAGGAGGAAGCCCCACAGGAGAAAGGCTGCGGTGGATGGAAAACAGACAATCCTTAAATTGGTGGCAAAATTGAACTCATCTAGCGACACGGGAAGTTATTTGAGCTGTCATTGTGCAAGCACACGTGTGCCTGTGCTTGGTGCATACGCCTGAATGAGGGGGATGGATTGAGAGGGACGTCTCATAATTTCTAGTTTGGAAAACAATTTATGAAGAAGAAGAATGATAAAGATAAGTCAGTTTCTTTCCATCATGGCAATGTATCAGAATGTTTTTAAAAAATGTACCTGATTCTGTCCTACCTACGGAGTTTCTGATTTAGCAGTGCCGGGGGAGTCCTTAAATTTTATATAGTTAGGTTAAAAATATTTATATATCCTATTCTAAAACTATTGCTTATGTATCTATATGGAAAAGCTAAAAGTTTAAAATCAACAATCAACATTTATACTATGCGATTATGTGATTCTTTGGTGTTCACCAAAGTGTTAAGTATAGGGATAGCAGATTTCTTTCTCTGTGTCACCAATGCCACTCAAGGTAGATGCTTCCTTGCTTCAAGGTGAAGCTGTAGGCTGGGGACCCCCTGGTTTCCATATAGACCTTAAGCCAGTGGTTCTGGGCCCTGGCTGCACATCAGGGTCACCTGGGGAGCTTTTAAAAATCCCAACACCCAGGTTGCACCTGAGACCAATTAAATCAGAATCTGTCGGGGTGGAATCCAGGCACTTTTGCTCCTCAAAACTTTCTAGACGTTCCACTTTACCTCCAGGGTTGAGAACCACGGCTTTATTCCCCCAGCGTTTAGTTTACTCCTCGTCCCCGCCCCTGCCAGGCCTGCAGGGTCCCACCTGCAGCTGCCCTAATCCTTTTCCACCTTTTACTATCTTCCAGAAATGTGCTCGATCCTCCTTCACTGCTGACATCCCCTCCGCCCCATTTGCTTTGCTGTTTCTGGGTTTTATTCTAAAAAATCCATGACTGCAATTTTAACAGGATCTCAAAAGGGTGTGGAGACACCAAATGTGTGCTCAACTTACCATCATGAGTTGCAAAAGCTCAGGATATTCGAAAATATTTTTAATGGGCTTTTTAAAAAAAACGTATCTACCCAATGGTGACTCACGGCCATGAGCACACTCGTATGCATTAGTGAACGATGGATACACCAGATTTCTTGAGAGATTTGTTGATGGTGTGTGGTAATATCCTCCTACCAGATAATGTGGTTAGATAATCAGAAGGTGCTGAAACAGGAGGAATACGGCCTTGGAATCACATAGTTGTGGGTAAATTATCTAACTTTTCCAAGGCTCAATTTCATTATGTATAATATAGGAATAATTATACTTGTCTCGTGGGGCAGTTATGAGAATTTAATTATAGCTCCCATATGGAAGCTCCTGATACAGTGCCTGGCACAGGTCACTTTCCTTCCTACTTCACAACTGCCCCTGGGACGGTATAAGGGGACTCAAACTTCCTGCCTAAATCAAATGACTCCCTATTTTATTCTATGATAATGCCAGGTGTGCCAAAGTGGGAAACTGTCTGCATTTTTCAAAGAAATCTAATTGGCCTTGCAGATGTAAGAAGAAATTGTTATGTCTTCATGGGCAGAGCCCAAAGGTCCCTCTCCCATTTGGAGGTATGCTCGGAAAAGTGCTAATTTTGTTAGCAATTTGATTTCTTTCCTTCACAGGCAAACCTGAGCAGATGTTTCTACCTTCTTGGTCCTCTCCGGCATGCATTGCTCCTGTATTGTTTGGTTTTCCAGCAATTCTGAAAATATTCTCTCTTCATCCCACATCATTATAAAGAAAATTCCCAAAGCCAACTTCAGGGTCTTTCTAACTGACATCCATAATTTTCATGAGGACCCGGCTGTTGCTCCTGGGTGATGCATCTGCAACTGTAAAGCTTCACAGGAGAAAACATGCTGAAAGATGACAACTTTGGCAAGTTGACATTCTTTTAGCTGTGTAGACAGGGACAGTGGGGCAGTACGGGGCATATCCAGACAGTCCAAACTCCGCTTTTCTTGGCTTAGTCAAGGGCCCTCCTCTTTTTGCTACTCAGTAGCACTGTGTAGTGCCCCAAAGCCTTTGCAGGAACAGATGTGGATTTGAATAGGTGGGCCCCTGGGCTGCTTATGGGCTGTGTGCATAGCTACATGGGGATTATGGCACAGGGCTGGACATGTAATGTGGTACAGTGCCCAGTGCCACTGTGCTACTGAGTGGGGCCCGAGAAGAAAGCGAGAGGAAAGCACGGGTCAGATAATTTTCCTCCAAATGCATTGCTGGAGAAATGGTTGAGGGAGAAGAGGACACTTGACAGCTAACATGAGTTATGGGGGTTGCCTGTTGGTTTCGGAAGGTGGTGTAAACTCTGTGTTTAAGAAGATGGGGTTTGTGACTAGCCTGAGCAAGGGTGAGATACCGTCTCTACAAAAATATAAAAATTAGCCAGGTGTGGTGGTGCACACCTGTAGTCTCAGCTACTTGGGAGGCTGAGGCAGGAGGATCACTTAGGCCCAGGATTTTGAGGTTGCTGTGAGCTATGATGACACCATTGTATTCTGGCTTGGGTGACATAGTGAGATCCTGTCTCAAGAAGACAAAAAAAAAAAAAAAAGAAGAAGATGGAGCCACAAAGTCTTGTGTCTAATTAATGACACTATGGACTTTCTTATACACAGCCTCATTTTGTCCTCAAACATGCCCATGGAGCCAGGATGGCAGGTGCCATCTGTGTTGGTCCCAGATTTTAGTTTCACCAATGGCAGCTGATCTTCCCCTTGAAAAATGAAGAGCAGCTCGAGGACTGGAACCCTCATGTCAGGATCCAGAACAACATACAGAAAAGTTAATCTGGCACATTTAGAGAAATGTATGGTCATCTCTGGGCGGGGTGTGGATTAGGCCCCGGGACAAATCAAGGGAATGACTTTCTGTTTTCTCTCTGAGTGACTTAGAGGTGGCGGTGTAAGGATCAAAGAAAGGAGTACAGCAGTGAGCAATGCATCTGCCTCTGTGTCTCTCAGTGCCAGGATCATAATCCGAGGGTCCTTGGCAACTTCCCTTTCTTCCAGGAGCTCCTATGACCAGGTGTTTCTGGAGCTTGGGCTCAAAAGTTCACTCAGAGTGTTGGACCCACAGGGTAGACACTGAGCTTCAGCCTGCAAAGTCAGTGGCAGCCATCTGTCCTGGAGATGACCCTGCTCATGGAGGAATGAAGGCAGTTGGGACTAAAAGCTAATGAGTGGCCAACGCATGGAAGAGTTTGTCAGGGAGGGCAGAGGGGCTGTGTATGGTGGTGATGCCTTCCTATTCAGACCAAGTTTAAATAGCAGAGAAAGCTGAGTGTTGTGAATTATGGAGAGACTGTCACCAGTGTTCACACTTACTTCCCTGCATGTCTTGAAACACAAGCAATTAAAAAATTAATTTTAGCAAACAGCTATCTATCTGAGAACAGATAAGGGCCACAGCAAGTCATTCCCTATCTAGCATGAGTTAGTTTAAGTTTAATCAGCTTGTTTTCCTGGAGCCTCTCAGAAACCCAGTAAGGGACCAGGGGTTTCGTTATGGCCTGAACTACCGGCAGGATCAGAGGTTATGTGTTGAGGGCTTCAGGACATGCCAGGACTGGGCTGGGTGGGTGGATGGCTGTTGACACCCCAAGCCAAGATTGATCAAGAGGTTGAGTGACTGTCAGTACGTGTGTGTATGGTAAATGTGTGTGTGTGTGTGAGGGGGGGCTGATGGTCGTGGAAGTATCGGGTATGGGGCCATGGAAGGAACAGGCAAAAGTGAGAAGACGTTTGGTGGGTGTGGTGGCTCATGCCTGTAATCCCAGCACTTTGGGAGGCTGAGGTTGGAGGATCACTTGAGGCCAGGAGTTTGAGACCAGCCTGGGCAAGATAGCGAGACTCCATCTCTACAAAGAAAAATTTTAAATCCATCCACTGTATACAAAAGAGCATTCTAGGTTCTGTAGGGTAGAGATTTTAAGTTAAAGAATGTTTTTTTTGGTATGAAATTATGTTGTGGGTAACCCCTATATAATAATTCTCCTTTTACTACTTCTTAACTGAAAAAAAATATAATGACAAAATGTTAAAGCACCTCTGGCCTAGGCCCACAAAATTAGAAACATTCTATTGTGGTGGGGCTAGAGGAGTAACAAAGATTAATTAATGCAGATGTTGTAATAATCGTAATAGGCAACATTTCTCAAACATTTACTGTGTTCCAGGTCTGCTGCTAATTACTTCATAGGGACTATCTCATTTAATCATCACAGTAACCTCCTGAATGATACCAAGGTATCCTTCTTATGCCTATTTGCGGACAAGGAAACTGAGGATCAGAGACAAATAACTTCCCCATGTTTTCACAGTGAGGCAGAGACTACTATGTGATTGCTAAAACCCAGTTTTTCTTCCTCCCAAGCCTCTAGCTAGGACATAATTGCTGGTTGTCCTTGCAGTGAGGTGTGGCCATGTGACCGAGTTCTGACCAATGGAGTGTGTGCAGAAGTGACCACGGAACCCCGTGCACGGTCCTCTGCACTGTCCTCCCCCATCTGGCAGCCGAGGGCAGAGGGCCCAGCACACCGTCTGGATAGGGTAGAGCTGTAAGATGGAAGGAAAACTGGATTCCTGAATGATCATGTGGAAAGCACTTCCTGATAAGAAACATCCACTTTGGAGTTTGTGTGAACACAAAACCAACTTTTATTGTGCTAAGATGCTGAGATGCGAGGCTTTGTTTATAAGAGCTGCTGGAATTATACACCTGACCTATTCGACTAGATTGCAAGCAGTGGCGCCAAGATTCACACAGGCGGAGTCTGTGAGCTGAGCTACTGTGCCACACTACACAGAGACAGTGACAATACAAGAGAGAAGTGACAAACGTCTTAAATCATATCCCCATTCTTGGCACTCTTAAGAGATTGGCTCATCCCTTTATTTTGGTCTTTGAAAGAATGATCAGTTGCAGACATGGCCAGATACAGGAATGGGAGACGATAGCACAGGGAATTTGGAAAGGCAAGTTGGGTGCACACGGGGTGGGGGTGCTGAGGTGAGTCATGTGGTCAGGAAAGGTGAAAGGAAGTGCATGCTGGGGCGAGTTGCAGCTCAGCTGGACACCTAGTAGGTCCCCGGGGTGGGATGGTTTTTTGTTTGTTTTCTAAAGAGTTTCCATTCTTTATTGAGATTCCCCATTTGTTTCCAATTACGTTTTTCTTTTTAACTTTTGAACACATTTGCAATAGCTGCTTTAAAGTCCTTGTCTGCTAATTCCAACAATGCTGTCATCTCTGGATCTCTTTCTGTTGACTCATATTCCTTCTGCTTATGGGTCACATTTTCCCAATTCTTCACATGTTAATAATTTTTTGATTGTATGCTCTTGAGTTCTGGATTTTGTTGAGCACTGGATGTTGTTCTGGCAGGTAGTTAATTTCCTTGCAGATTGGTTTGTTCCCTTGGAAGCTGATTTTTAAGCTTTGTTGGGGTGGGTCTAGAGTAGCTCTTACTTTAGAGCTAGTTTAGTCCTATTCCCAAGGTGTGGCTGCCAGGGTCTTAATGCAATGCTTGGGATATTCAGTGACATCTCTCCACTCTGGCTGTTAGAACTCTAGTGTCTCCCTATCCTCTGCAAACTCAGGAACTGCCATCCAGTGCACAGATCCCCAGAGATTACTCTCTCTCTCCTAGGCTCTGTGTGGATTCTGCTTTGCACAGGTGCTACTTAGTATTTGGTGTGAGGCTTAAGGGGATCTCTGTGCAGATGTGTGGAGCTCTTTCTCTGCACAACTGGATCCTCTGCAGTTTCCTGGCCTCATGCTCTCGCCATCCCAGCAGACCCACACTCTCGTCTTAGACTCCTCACCTTGATGAGGTCAACGTGGTCTGTTTGGTCTCCCTCTCTCTGTACTGTGGTCTGGAAAGTGCCTCCAGGTAGACAGCCAGGACAGTCATGGGTCTCACCTGGTGTGTTTCCTTCCCTTCCCTCAGGGTCATAGTCTTGTGTCACCCTCCCACGTTCTGCCCAGTTCATAGTGGTTTACAGTGGGAGGGCTGGTCTGGAACGTGGAATGCCATCATGACAGGAAGCAGAAGTTATCCTCCTGTTGTTCTGATGCTCTTGGATTTCGAAAGAGTCAGTTGCCTCTTCTATCCTCTTCATCCTCACTCTATGTCTGTGGTTGCAAGCAGGCTGGAGGGCACTCCATGGAGGTCCTGAGAAGAAACCTCCTGTGCGGTGGGTGGGATCCAGACCTCAGGGGCAATGTGTCTATGACAAGACGTTGTGCCTTACTGGTGGGGTTGGTGGCTCAAGTCCCTCCACTTGGCAGCTGCCCTTTCTTTCTTTTCTTTTAAACAGGGGAGTAGGAAGGAGCCAGGGGGAGTAGGAGAAGGTCCAGAGCAGAAGGTGTGGGGACCAGACTCTGTTCCATCACTTATAAGCTGTGTGACGTTGGACCAGCATTTGGACTGTCTGGACTTTCATTTCCTCATGAGTCAAATAGGAGGGATGGTCATGGCGCTGTACGACATCAGTAACCTGATGGGTGTGAGTGCATCTTATAAACCAGGAAGGCTCATAAACGTGAAGAGTCTTTCCTCTCAAGAAATTCAGGTGAAGTGTAGATTGTGTGGCTTCTCCAGAATCCCTTGGGAGAAATCCCAGGTTGCTGAAAGAAGCAACCAGGAGAAAGAATAAGGGGGAGGCTCTCTCTCCCATCAGCCCCTCCAGGCCGTATTGACTCATTTGTCCCTCAGACCGTAATGAAATCACACCTGTGCTCTTGGTGGGTAGACAGTGGTCTGTGAGTTTTGGCTCAGAAAATAAGCAGGAGTCTCTGAGGCCTGTGGGCACCTGGAGAGGGTTTCAAGGCCTGCCTGGCCTGTGTCTGTGTCACAGGGCTGCTGGCCACCAAGCTAAGGCTGGTTGCTTTGGGGACCTACAGAAGTGGCAAGCCCTTCTTTCTGTGAGGGTTTTGACTTCTCTCCCCCCAGCCCACCATACCCCACAGGCTGCTGCACAAGGTCAGATGTACAACTGCTTGAGAGGCTGGGTTTGGTAATCTCCCTGGGCCCTGAGGTTGAACAATGGGGACCACCAGGGAGAGGGGCCCATGTGACCTCCAAGGCTGACCCCAAAGGCTCTATCAGCAGGATCAGGCCATATGTCCTCGTTAATCCAACATTTGGGTCAGAGGGTGAAGAAGAGTATAGAGCCTGGCTAAAGCCATGGCTTAACTCCCCTCCCAAATTATAATTCTGTGACTCAATGGTGGAGGAAATTTAGTTTTGAGAGATGGTGGCAGGGAAGGCAGAAAACAAAGCGGATTTTGGAAAGCACACACATTCAATTTGCATGTCGAGTTCTCGAGAGCGTACTGGGTTAATTTTGACAACATCCCATTCTCCCTGCCCAAGATTAAACAAGAAAGAGGCGGGTGCGGTGAGAAGACAGATTCTCTATGGAACCTTAGACTCGGATGTGGGATGTTGCAGCTTTCTCACTACCCTTTCCTGAACCCAAGTTATATCCATACCCCACTCCCAGTTGTATTTTTTGTTTGTTTCAAAAGTGAAATTTAAACCTAACTTAACATAATTGAACACCCTTCCCAATGTTCACAACATAGCCCCGGGCGGCTGGTACTTTCAGCTGACAAAAAAACAACAAAAAAAACCAAAACCAAAAACCCTCCAAAAACAAACAAACAAAACCCTCCGTCTTTGCAAATTAAAAAGATAATCTGGACTCAAAGAGGACAAATAATCGAGTGAGGGATTTCAGATCTAGTAATTTTAATTATGTACTCACTTTGTCAAGGTCCACTGCTACATTTTCAAGTTCATTCTCCACTGAGTGGGAATTCTATCTAACATTCCAGAAAAAGCACTTTGTTCCCTACTTGACTTAACAGACAAAGGCGAACTGGCTAAAAAGCAGTTGGTGGGGTTTTTCCCTCATGCACTGGCTTTGTGAGATGTCCTGGGTCCTCTGTGTGCTGGCGAATGAGAGGCCTGGGAGCTGTGTGGGTAGGCAGGGTCCTCGCCCTGCCAGGGCACCTGAGTGTAAACACACGTCACCTGCTGTACCTTCCCTGCAGACACAAGAAGACAAGCTTTGAGCTACTTGTTGGGCGTATAGAAAACCCAGGATTTCTACTTAATTATGGCAAATATCCTTCCATCATGAGAAAGATTCACCTTCACCTGGGGACTTGCTCTGCAGGGCAGCCAGCAAGGCGAGGAACGAGGGCCGATGGCTCTGCTACCTGAGCCTCCGCTGTAATGGGAGGTGGCTCTGGAGTGGGATTTCAACCACTTTTTTTTTTTTTAATTTTCGTTTTTTTTCCCGATGAAGTGTTTAATAGATAAAGCACTTTTGAAAATACTGTTCCACTCTGTGCTATGGTGAGTCACGATTGTCCATATTGGAATACATCACACAGTAGGTACCACATTGTGATAAACCTTCCAACTATTACAAAACAGTTTCTGCCCAAGTCCAGAGCACTTTCTTCCTGGGCCAGGCAGGTGGAACCATCCCAGGAGGCAAACTCTGTGGCAGAAATGGGCGCGGCCGTCTCCATCCCAATTCCCCCGTCAGCACAAGTTTGTACAGATAATTTCTGAGGCTTTGTCTTTGAATGATAGTGGGGAAAAATATTCAAAGGCTGAGAGAGACCCCACAACAAAAAATTCCAGAGAAGCGGATGAACATTGAGAAAAGACATCTTGGGCCAAGCTAAAAATTGCTCAATTAAGGGGAGAAAAGTGATTGTGGTGACACTTTAAAAATGTCATCTCTCAGTATGTGTTGAATATTAGTTCTTCTGCATCCAAAATGTTAGAGTAATAGCTTGGGATCCTTATTCAATAATTGTGAGCCACAAAAAGGCTCAAATACTAGTGTGAACATATTGACTAAAAGAATCACTAATGAAGCATCTTTAGAGCTAAGCAAATGTGCCAATTGCTTCATGAAATAGAATAAGGAGACTAGAGAAAAAGATTTAATTGGAAGGGAACTTGGCTGCCCACTGAATTAGGTTGGGGTACAGGTGGGGGCCTGCCACTG
Organism: Avahi laniger; assembly: GCA_963575035.1. Lineage (NCBI taxonomy): Eukaryota > Metazoa > Chordata > Mammalia > Primates > Indriidae > Avahi > Avahi laniger. Next base: position 86,898 of record CAUYSK010024038.1, on the reverse strand, counting down.
AAGGAGAACACCCCCATCGTATGGCATATCCCCGTGATTGGAAAGGCCACGACAATAAATACAGTTTGCCTTTAATTTATTATTATTCTCCTGGATTTCTTGAGGGCTTACTATGTGGCCTAAGGTACCACAAGATGCCAAGATCAAAAACATAGCCCCAAATTGTTTGGGCTCATAGTCAAGGTGGGAAAAATCATCATCATCATTCTCCATAAGAATTACCGAGCATGTGTGTGTGAAGTGCTGTTCGAAGTGCTTTATATATTTTAGTTCAGCTGATTGTCACAGTGAGCCTCTAAAGTAGGCACTATTACTAGTCCCATTTTAGAGATGTGAAAAATGAGGCCAGGAGAGGTAATGTAACTTGTCCGAGTGTGCAGAGTTAGCAGTCGGCAGAGCCTGGATACATGGATACACCATACACAACTCTCTAGGCAAGACGTGGTCCGGGCTGCTGGAGAGGTGGGAATTGGATGCAATGGTGATTGAGAAGGGAGAGGTCACATGTGGTTAAGGAAAGGGCAAGCTTCAAGGAGGAAGTGGCAGCTCAACACGGGCTTGGAAAGGTAAGAGGGATTTGATCTGGTGAGACCAGGGATCATAGAAGGAGGACCTGCGTGGAGGACAGTTTCATGGGTAAGCACTCAGCCAGGAGTGGCTACCCTGTTACCAGGTTCCCTTTCCCAACACTCCAGATTGAGGCCAGGCAGGCTTGTCATACTATATGTCCTTACTTTAGCAGTGACCTCCTGAGCCAAAAAAGTGGGTTTCTGGAACTTAAAGAAATGTTAGGCCAGCCAAGATGACTCACACCTGTAATTCTAGCACTTACTGTGGATTGCTGAGGCTGGGAGTTCAAGACCAGCCTGAGCAATAGCAAGACCCTGTCTCTGCGAAAAATAGAAAAATTAGCCAGGTGTGGTAGCGCACACCTGTAGTCCCAGCTACTTGGGAGGCCAAGACAGGAGGATCGCTTGAGCCCAGAAGTTTGAGGTTGCTGTGAGCTATGATGATGCCACTGCACTCTACCCAGAGTAACAAAGTGAGACCCTGTCTCAAAAAAAAAAAAAAAATGCTAATTAAGACAATGCCTACATGGAAGAAAAGGTAAGCAGAAGGTTCCAGAGATGGCAGCATTGAGAGTAGGTTTGGGAAGAGGGGTGAATAAAGTTTCCCGAGGGTGAACAGTTGTCAATAAAGTTGGAAAGGGAAGAGAGAATTAATGACAGCGGAGGGCCTGTGGGGCAGACCTACTGTGTGCCCAGCATCTTTATATACTTCATCTCATTTCATCTTAAATAATGTCTACAAGGTAGGGTACAAGGATACAAAGTACAGTGTAGATATTATTATTGTCATTTTATTGATGAGGAAATTAAATATCAAAGGATGAAGTAACTTCTCAGGACCTCACAATTAGTTAGTTCAGTGCAGATATTGGAGCATTGAGTCCAGGCCTCCCTCATTTCAAAGCCTGAACTCTTTCTACTACACTACTACAGCTGACTGGAAGGGAACACAGTTGCTAAAAGGGCCCTGCTGACAGATCTAACCACCTGTCTTTCCTCAGCTCCAGTTTGAAAAATTCCAGGGCAGGATTCTAATTGCGTATTGATAGGCCATCACCTGTGGCTGGGGTAGGGGTGACTAGGACCATCAGTTCATGAGAACTCCATGATTAGATTGGGTGAGGAAAAGTTCGTCCCAAAGAAGGGAATCTGCTTACAGAAGGAGGAATGGAGGCATGCACGCACACATACACACGCACATACGCAAACAAAGAAAAGAAAAGAAAAAAGAATTGTCAATTTTCTTACATCAGACATGGATTAAAAACTCTTTAGTGTTGACTAATAACATGCCAGGATTGGATATGGGCAGGCAGGAGAGCAGACACAGACATCAGAACATCTTGTCCAAGAAAAGTGTGCATATAGGATATCCTTGACATTGATGGAGTCTCTGGGCCAGTTAGAAGCTTCCCTGAGTGGCAGGAGGGAATTTTGCCTGGAGGAGAAAGTAGTTAGGATGTATTGGTTTCCCAGAAGCAGACCCTGAAACAAAGCATAAGAGATTTATTAAGAAATGATTCCAGAAAAAGTCAGTAGAGAGTGGGGAAATGGGAACAGGGAGGGAAGGGCTGAGTAAAGATATGGTCTCATGGAGAATAACTTTGACTAAATCCTCCAAGGGCTTTGGAGTCAAGGTCATGCCCCAGCGTTGTCCTGCTTGGGGGGTGAGGACTGGAGTATTCACACATCCTATGTCTGCCAGTCATTCAGTAAGAGATGCATATTCCCAGGTGCTTCTAGCTCTCTGTGCTCTCAAGCAAAGCAGGCCCAGCAGCTCAAAGGCTGTTCTCCGACAAAGAGATGCAGATCCTGGCTGTTGGGAGTGAATGCATACAAGTAAGAATGACAAGGACTTGTAGGGGACATGGACAGGGCACAGATAACATCTGCTGCAAGACACACTCATTCAAAATATTGCAAAGGGTCACTTCTAAGACAGTGGCCTGTGTGGTTAAGGTCATTCTTTGCCAGATGGTCTGGTGTAACTGGTGGACGATTGGAAAACATAAAAGAGTCATACGTATGCCATCAAGCCTCAGTTGCACCTGTAACATGATTTCTATAATTTTTATTGTTTCAGAATATAAAAAATTATTCTGCTGGTTCAATAACACAAGAGAATTTTTAGGAAAATGGGCCCAAGTTTCAGACTCTGTGCATACAGCACCTTGAGTGTTGTATTTAGCTCACAATTCTGTGGGCTGCTTGGGCAGCTCTTCTGGACTGGGTGGGCTTGGCTGACCCCTTTTGGACCCTTGCCAATATATGTCTGTGCAGTGTCTGGTGACTGGATGACAGAGGATGGCCTCGCTTGCAGGTCTGACGGTTGGGCAGGTTGTCAGTTCTTCTCCACGTGTCTCTCATCTTTCAGCAGGATAGCTTGGGCTTGTTCACATAGTGATCTCTGAGTGCAGCAAGAGGACCGTGCTAAATGATTTTCAAGTCTCCACTTGTTGTTACATTTGCTGATATCCATTGGCCAAAGCAAGTCACATGGACAATCTCAGAGTAAGATCTGGAGACCACTCTTTGGTGGGCATTGGTATAGGGAGGGAGAAGAATTTGAGACCATTTGTGATCTACCTCAGTCATATTTTATGGGTGTGTGTACATTACACACATTTTCTCAGAAAACTTGCTCAGTTTCCAAACTGAGCAAGAGAAAATAGAAAAAAAGGAAATGCCTACATTCCTTTGTATAAAAATAATTTATGTGAAGCCTTGAAATATATATGGTATTTTAAAATTACAAATCCATAAATAGGTTTTCAGAATTCTGAGACCTAAATGCAGATGAATATATATGTTAAAAAGCAGATTTTAAAAAGTGGTTTTGGACATTCTAGCCTTTCTAGATTCATGACTGTTTATACATTTCTAAAAAATTTTAATAATAAGCTAAGAGACTAGAACACCTTTTTCTATATCCCTCTGTGTATGTGTGCGTGTGCACGTTTAGTCAGGATAAATGCATAATTTCATAAGAGTTTTATAACCTCCTTAACACATATGCAACAGCTCCTTTAATGGGCAGCTTCCCCTATATTTTCATTTGAATTTTAATTCAGTTAGAGATTAACCAACTTTGGGATTATAGTATTTTATTTTTTTAATTAAAAAATAAGAGTAACATTTGAATCCCAACCAGATAGGGACTCTTTTCCCAGCTGTTGTTATATCCCACCATTCTTCACCCAGGAGGGCAGTTTGGGAGGCGTTTCCTTTTTTTGCTTTACCTTGGCTGAAGATGGATGAAGAGCTCACATCAATTGCTTCTTGTTCTGTCAACAAACCAGTCTGCAAAACACAATCATTTAGAAGCAAGGTCACTTGGCAGTGACTGTGAGCTCCGTTTCACTCACGTGGGTGCACTCTATATTTTTCCCATGGTTACTCCTAAAAAGTTTTGATCAAAAAATAATTGACCCATGTCAACAAATTTGTAGCCAGTAACATTCAACAGAGGAATAACCCAAAGAAGCTCCTTGTGATGCCAAATATAGATCTCAAGTTGTAACAAATCTTTTTTTTTTTTTCTTTTTCCCTGATTAAGCATAAGTATTTTTCTTTTAATTCTCTTTTTGAAGCACAGCAATGTTCTGGTGCCATCTCCATTCAGGAAGGAACAGTGTCTGCTTGTGTTCCCTTGTCCAAAACTCGAGCATGTATTTTTTAATTAAGACACCCCACCACTCCCCACTCCCCAACCTTCAGAATCTACATTTTCCATTATCTCCATGTTGGACCAATTCACCTGCTGACCGCAGAGCCAGTGTCCAGACATGAATGATACACTGATGGTATCCTCAGTCAGCTTTGAATGTGAAGTCTGGGTCAGAATAGATTCTGGCTGTTCAGCTTTGGCAGTTAGGCTCAGAGGACAAGGTGGACCCAGTCCACCTGCACACAATGACACAGTCACTCGATGGTAAACCAGCTTGGGCTATGACTAGAGCAAACTCCTTCTGGTTCCAGAAAGATGGCACATGGGAAAAGCCCTGCTTACACTTAAGCGCTCGCTTGGAAAGTGGGGAAAAGAGTGAAGCCAAGACAGGCCAGACGAATGTAGACTATACAGCCCTCAAACATCCTAGCAGAAATGAGCCAGTGAGTTTGAGACCACAGCCTGTGACAGACAGCTCCTTATTTGTGAGTAGTTAATGTTTCTTAGCAAGCACTTCTAAAAGAAATTGGTATGTAATGACAGCACTCACTGGAAAACAGGCCGATTAGAAAATGCACTAACTTATCTGGTATTCATTTGAAAAGTAAATGGATGCACGGCAAGGTGAGAGTTCACTATCAATTCAAATATTTTCCCTTAACGGGCTCTAGCACTCCTGCTTTAATTCAAGCAGAAACACAAGTATGAATAATCAAACTAGATGAGGTTCATCAAGAACCTTTGTGCCTTGCACCATTTCAGATGGTCATTGAAGCTTAATGGCAAAAAATTTACATTCTTCCTTTAATTTGTATTCTATTCCTTCCTTCTGAGTGATGTGATTGTGGCTTGCTGTTGCCTGCTGTATTATTTTGATGCAAATGCAATGTTGTGTGTGCCTGAGTCCAATTTCCTGGCTTTTGCTACAAGAGGAGTGACTGTAGAAAATAGTTGAAAATCAGGGTTATTTAAAGAGTTTATAACTGCTGCTCCTAATGAGTGAGACAATACAATTGATGAGCCCACTGTTTGGAGACACCTTGATGGCCCTAGGTTAATAGATACCCACAAAGGAAAATAAAATCAACAGGAAAATCACTGTTTACTTGCTTTTCTTTTCTCAGCCTGAATATTAGACTCCATTCTGGTTTCTGTCTACAAAAGAATTAAAAAATTTGTAATCTAAGCGAAACTCCCTTTCCTGTGACATACTCACCCGGGAAGGAATGCTTTATTGAGATACAGGGGGGTTGCCCGCCAAAGACTGCAAACATCGGGCCCCAAGGGCGATCCTTGAATGTAATGTATGCACAAACTAATTTACGATACTGTGACTAATTTCCATTTCTTGTGCTTAGAGTTGCCTGGCTAATTACAGGGATGTTTTCTTAACTTTAGTAATTACGTTCTGTGCTTTCGACAGGCAACGGAGCAAATGGGTGAGGGCGGATGGCGGAGCGCTTGGAGCCAGGCGCGTCCAGGCGAGAGGGGACCGCGCGCAGCCGTCGCAGGGCCAGCATCCCTGATCAGAAGCCTCGCCGGCTTTGACCAGTGCCCGTGGGCCGCGTCGGAAGCATCTGGAGAAATATTTGATGGAACACCCCGTAATTAGATGGACTGGCTTAATTAGGAGAGAAGTTTGCGGGCAGAGGGAAGCCGGCGGGGGCTGTGTTGGGATCTGAGCGTTAGCAGCCTCGTCCCAGGAGGCCCCGAGCACAAAGCTCTGCCCGCTGAGCGCGCACGCGCCCCTGCGCCTGCACATCCAAGGCGGCCCCATGGGGCCTGCGAATCCAAGCGGGGGTCCAGGGGCCTGCCCCCTCCCCAACAGTCTTGCCAAAACGACAGCAGTCACACTCATCTGATTTTTTCTCTCCCTCAGATATAACGAGGCAAACAGGAGGGCAGCTCGCATGCAGTCACCCTGCAGAAGCTGGCTGGGGAAGGCATGTTTCCAGATTGGGAGGAGGTTGGGGATGGCGGTGGGACGAGGGACCACGGTATGCCTCTCATTCTGGGGCCCCCTCCCGCAGCACAGAATTCAACATCTCAAGCAAGCACTTTGCTCTTCAGGAACCAAGGTCTTCATTGTCCCACCCCATCCATCAGTCAGGGCTTTCAGGCAAACACCAGGCGGTTCCCACACAATCAGACTCCCCAGGAGGGCAGAGGAAGGACCGGGAGGAGGGGGCTGTGGGCGCAGCGCGCATCTGGGAGACGTCTACCCATGATTCTGAAGCAGGTGTTTACTAAACGGTCGCAGTGCTCAGGAGTCTAGATATTGTGGCTTGAGCATGCATGGGAGGATGAGGAAAGACTTCACGGAACCTTTCCGTTGTCGGGGACCACAGCGGCCAGGAGAAAGGAGAAGTAGTAGTCGCCAACGCACCACAAACTCTCCATATTTATGTACTCCGCGCACATCCCTGGAGATGGCGTTCCTTCCCCCACGTGGAGAATTAGCAAGGGAGAAACTGAAGATGTGTGTGAGTGTGCATGTGTAAGTATATGTATGTGGGCCTGTTTTTTCCTCAGCTCAGCCATTTTTGCTTTCTGGGATGTCAAACCTATTTGTTGCTGACATGCTATTAGAAAACATGAAAAGATTCCAATAATTTGTTCCCACTTTACCAGATTAAAATGATTTCCCTGCTTTATGGAGATGAGGTGATCTGCACACCATGCCATTCCAGATATAAAAAATGATCTGTCTCCTAAATATCTCATTAGATATAAACATTTGATGAAATGCACTTCAACCCACTCACGATACCAATTTTAAACTAAGCCAACCAGGTAACCTGCATCAAAGCAGGCCACACGGAGGACAAAGCTGTTGAATTTTTAACGTACCATTGAAAAACATTAATGGGCTTATTTTGAAATTCTAAAAACGGATTTCAAATGCATTTGAACAGAATTCTTCATGAAATAATGAAACCTACATCTGAGCTATTACTAAATCCCTTTTTAAAGTTTGGCTTCCTAGTTAAAGAATTAATGTCTCAGAGGACGTCACCTTTAGTAAGTAAAAGGAAAGAGAACCAAGTAGAGGGAATGTGAGGGTGTGGTGGAAATGTTGACAGCATTTTAGACGTCAAATGGGACATTTGCAGGGTAAATATTCCTGACAATGCGGCTTCCCAATCACCTGGGAAAGAAGGGATTTACAAAGCCCCAAACGTTGGGTAGAATTAGTCCACAGAGTGTCCCCAATGCCAGTCAGCCATGACAGCTCGCAGGACCCCTTACTGTTGGATGTGTGTCCCTCCCCGCATGGCCCTCACTGAAAAAAGGTCCTCCTTTCATGCATTCAAGTGAGGCAGATGTGCTTGCTCGTGTGATGTGGAAGAAAGGAACGCAACAAGAAATGTAATTATTTTGACACGTTCTTTTTAAAAAGGTTATTATTCCTACTTAATGCAAAGTGGTTTACACTGCCATTATGAAAGACAGTCCGCTGTCCTTGGTCTCTAAACTGTGAGCACTCCGAAGATTCAATGCCAGACACAATCGGCAGTCACATAGTTTGAGGACAAACCGGGGAACGATCATTTCAGAGCTGTGAGACGGGCATACCTTTCCCTCTTCCTTCCTTCCCACATTCTCTGTGCCCTACATTTTACTCCATTTTAGAAGGAAAAGCTCATTTTTACCATGTGAGAAGGAGAAAATTTGGGGGGGCCTTTCCCTCATTAATCCATTAGTTTCTCCGCAAATGACTTATTTATTCTGAAATGCCATAGTGCAAGACCTCGATTGTACGATTCCTCTGAAACAAGTTCTGGATGAGAATTGGACCTTTGCATCATCATGACGCTGTCCTCCCTGCAGGGAGAGCAGTTGTGGGTGCCTATTAATCATTGTGTGTGGACAGTTGCTCATTTGGGAGAGAAGTATGCCCCTTGCTGTCCCGTCCCGTTTCGTCTTGAAGACGGTTTGATGCTGGGAGATGGACGCCTTACGAACCCCAAACTCTGCTCCCTTTCACCCCACCCTGCAGCTGCAGAGGGGCTCAGATGTTCCACCACAAAACTCCATTTGCGAGTAGCAGATCAAAGGCACTCCGATAACTCACCCATCTTATCATGCTCCTTGGGCACCTGGGGAAAGGAAGGGATCAAAGACACAAATGGAGGCCATATCACTGATGAATAATTTACATGCACAGTAGGTGGGAGTGAGTTAGTACATAAAGGTCCTTTTGAAGAGGAGAAAAAAAATTGCTGCCTTTCCCAGTGAACGCTGACTTTGGCAGAAGTCGGTGAGAGGGAACCTTGTCACGGGAGGGTTTGGCTTTGCTCTAGCCACAATCACGGTGTTCTGGGAGTCATATATGCACAGTGGGCAGGACTTGCAGGCTGCAGAGGATTTTGAAACACACATTTGTTCATGCATTGCCCAATTGATGAGAGGGCTCAGACTCTATATCTGAGTTAATAACTCCAGCCAGAAGCCTGCAATGAAGGAATTCCAGCCACCTGGCTTTTCTCATCGTCGTGATAACTACCTTTCTTTAGTGTGTCCACTCTCATCTCTAGGGGTTCTAACAAAGTTATCTGAAATTAAAGACAGACTTAAAACTCCACCAAACCAAGAGACTCACACTAGATTTTCCCGCAGAGTAATAATTATATTTGGAACAGAAGTGCTTTTAGGTATATATGTATCTGGATTAAGTCAGGCTTCTGGTATTTTACTATAAATGGAAATTTCTTCTCTCTTTTCAGGATGTAGATATAACAATTGGCTTTTGAAATCAGTCAAATTCATGTTTCTGAAAAGAAAAAAGAAAGAAAGAAAGATGCATTTAGCTTTTTATTTAAGACCAAGCATGTTGTTCTCCCAGTCTGTCTTAATTTGGGATGCTGACATCATTCGGGTGTTTTAAATTATTAGATTGATAATCACTTCCTTAAAATAATTTCAGCACTCAGCTACAATGAAATAGATTTCTTTCAAAGACCCCTTAGTTAAATGTGCTCAGTGCTACTTTCTGTATCATGCAGGTCAATTTAATTCAGCTCGGCTCTCTCTACCCAGCTAAACAATTGCTTTTCAGTCTCTGGAGAGCGTGGTGAATGCAGCCAAGAATACCCATCTGGAGACGGCCTTGGACACTTTTGCTCATAAAAACTTGACATCTGAAGTCCCACTCTTTATTAATCTCTTGTCAAAGAGTTAGTCAAGATTTCTGAAAAAAAGTCAATGTCATATAAATCATTATTAATGATTCAATAATGAGTGAGATTAAAATAGAAGAATGAAACATTTTAAGAATGGTTAGCCAGGCATCCCGTTTACAAGCAGCTCCTCCCACGACGGCTCCACCTTGCCATCTGCAGCCTGCTTTGCTCGGCAGCTCCAGACGGGTGTCCTCTCATTGCACCTGATGGTTTCCATGAGGCCCACAGGGGCAGTCTGTGTCTGTGTCTCTAGCCAGGCATCTGCCTGTGCCTCAGTTTCTTCTTTCTCTCTTACAGCATGGCCTTGCCACTCGTTTTTCTTGCAAGGTGTCTTAGTTTGTGGTTCTCCAGAAGCAGACCTCAGACAAGGTTTTGAGTGCAAGTGGTTTATCTGAGAGGTGACTGCAGAAAGTACAGGTAGAGAAGCACAGAAGTGAGACAGAGAAGGGAAGAAATATTGATGTTTGCATTAATGAGCAGGTGACAGGTATGAGCAACTGTGGCCCAGTCCTGTTGGGGACCTCGATGGGGGAATAGGGGGGTGATGTGGCACATCTCAGAGTTGTCCTACCCCAGGGATATGGAAGCTGGGGTGTGTACCCACCAACTCTTGCTTGTCATTGCTTGAGGGCCCAAGTATGCTTCTTCAGCCAGAGAAAACACCCTCGGAAGTTGTGGCTCACCTGGGAATGGTGAGTGCCCAGAGGAAATGGAAGGAGCCACGACTGCCTCTGCCACACAAGATGGGCTGAACTCACACATACGGTGCCAAGATGCTCGTCCGAAAGCCTGGCTCCATGCTGCTGTCTGCTGCTAACAGGCTGTGTTCCACCTCTGGAAGTCATGCACCCTTTCTGGGCCTGTGGGGTATGAAAATGACTAAGGCATTCCTTGAGGTGCTCCAAGCTCCCGTGGGAGTCCATAGTGGTCTCCTGCATCCTTAAAGTACTGCTCTAAGGACGTCCACCAGGATTGCCCATCACAGTGATTGCCCAATGGCCCATGCTGCCCACCTGGCTGTGTCCTGGGCCTCCTGCCATCTTCCACTCTAGGTTCGATGTGGGTGGACACTTGATCCCAGACAATCAATCAGAAATCAGGCTGTAAAGAGCATGATAGGATCAAGGGCAATGATGTCAGGGATATCTGAATAATTGACCCAATTGATTGATTTGTCCAACTGACTGATGCTGCAACCCCAGGGCCTAGAACAGTGCCTGGCACATAGTAGGTACTCAGTAAACATTTGTTGAGTCAATGAATGAATCAGTTGTGAAAGCCAGAGTAATGGGGGAGCAGCAATTATGAGTCACCAAAGGCAGCCAGTTGGAGCGAGAAGAAACAGAAGTGAAACTCGTTCATGGCAAGCCCTATAATGAAGATACAAAGAGTTGATCCATTGTACCAATGATGTTAGATTATAACCTCATGTAATAGGTACTGGGATTGTCCATTTTAACAGATGTGGAAGCAGAAGCATGGAGAGAGTAAATAACTTTCCCAGGATGACCCAGTACCAGGTGGAGCCAGGATCTGAACCAGGGTTTCTGGCTCCAGAGAGTGGCTCTTAGTATTATGTTTCACCTCTGCTAAGAACCTCAGGCTTCCCTGCACCCAGAGAAGGTCCCAAAATCAACTGCCATGAGGTCCAGCCCTATTTTCTATAGACATATTCCTATGTCTGGCCTTAGATTCCTACTTGACCTCATTCCTCTGCTGTTCCATGCTTATCCCCACAATAACTTCTTCACAGTTGTTTCTTAAACTGGAGACAGCCTCAGTGGGTCCCATTTCTTGCAGTCAAGGAGCAATATTAAAAAGAAAAACAGAGATACAGTCCCTGTAACTCCCTTCCAGGTGTTTTGCCTGTGGCCTGGCCTTGGCCCCTTGCAGACTGCCCCCAGGTGGTATAGTCCTAATGTCAGAGATCACTTGCTGAATAAATTCTGAGACAGTGGCCAGGACTGAGTTACTAGCTCTACCTTAGGCATGCTGTTATCTTTTGCTGCATAAGGAAACACTCCAAATTTTAGTGACTCAAAACAATGGCATTTATTTTGTTCTTGAATCTGCAATTTGGGTAGGGCTTGGTGGGTGTAATGGCCTGAATTGTGTCCTCCCCCCAAATAAATTCATGTTGGGATCCTAACTTGCAGTGCTTCAGAATCTGTGTTTAGAGACAGTGATGATTAAGTTAAAATGAGGTCATTAGGGTGGACAATAATCCAGTGTGACTGCTATCCTTACAAGAGGGAATTTGGACCTAGAAACAGAAGGAAGATGACATAAAGAGACACAGGGAGAAGGCCATCTCAAGTTGAGGAGAGCAGATCCTTCCTTTCTGGCCCTCAGAAGGGACCAATCAGCAGAAACTCTGGTCTTGGACTTCTAGCCTCTAGAACTGTGAGAAAATAAATTTCTGTTGTTTAAGTCACCCAGTCTGTGGTACTTTGTTATGGCAGCCCAAGAAAACTAATACAGCAGAGGTTGCTCTTCCATGCTTGATGTGGCATTAACTGGGGCAGTTCAAAGGCTGGGGGCTGAATTCATTTGAAGACTCCTTATTCACATGTCTGGTGGTTGATGCAGGCTGTTGGACACCTACACATCACCTCTCCGTGTGCCTGGGATTCCTTACAACATGGCTGAGCTCTGAGGATGGAACCAGTCAAGTGGAAACAATACCTTTTATGACCTAGCTCAGAAGTCACTCAGAGACATTTCTGCCACATTATTGTTATTCACTGGAAGTGAGTTAAAAAGGCCAGCTCACAGTCAATAGGAGGAGAATGAATTTCCCCATCTTCTGATAGGATGAGAGTCAAAAGTTTGCAGACATGTTTTAAAATCACATTAGGCAAACCAAGAAATATTCTTGCTTAAGCAAGGACCTCAATAGATTATGATTCACACCATCTTGGACTCCTACTATGATTCTTTATACTCTATTCATATGAATACTGTTTGCAGAAATGACACTCTAAATGTGTGCATAAGGGAAGTCATTGTATGTCAGTCAAATCCATTGAACTGGACATTGCCAGATATTTAAAACTAATGCAAACTACATAAAATATAAAAACTTCAGTACTGTTAATTCATTAAATAGTGGTTACCCCAACCTATCCTGATGTAAAAGTGAATCTCCAGGTGATGTTTGAGCTTATGGGTCACAGAAAATGCAGCCAGTTGGGAACTGGCAGTGCCCTGACCCCACTCTGTGGGATTGGTTGTTTAGAACCAATCTGTTAGAACTTGATAATCAAGCCAAAGATCAAAGTAGATGTGGCACTTTCTAGGCAACATGGACAAGAGAATTGCCCATGGATATGGATAATGACTGGTAATACTTTGCTAAGATTTTATGCATTGAAGAAAAGCTGATGAGAAGGAGGCAACATGTCAGGGGCAGGAGTTGGAATCTGGCTGTGTAAGGAGACAGACTTGGGAGACTTTGGGTGTACAACTTGTTCCTGGAATAACTTCTGCCTCTGACCTCATGGCAAGAGGGAGGCTTCTGGCTAGAGAAGAAAAAGGAGCTCTCCTCTGTCCATTTGGAGGCATCAGCTTCCTCCCCGCCTCTTCCTCACCCTTTCCCACACAGTATTTCAGGTTAGCCAATCAGATAGTTGGGGACTACTCTGTGAAGGCCGTGGATGTTTCCCTCACCAATCCTATTTCTCCTTTCCTATGACAGTAAGACTGAAAGCTACTATCCCTCAAGAAATGAATCCTATTTATTCTTCCACTGGGGGCACCTACCTGCTCATGCCTGCAAATCACCAGGATACCCATCACTCTCAATAAGCATAAACATTATGCAGTGCTTGGCTTAGGCACCAAGGGCCACATAACTCTTATTGTAACAAAGAGGAGAATGCAACACGGCCATGGAAAACATCACCAGGGAGGCACGTGGTGTGTGTATTGAGCAGTGTCTTCACCATAGAGGCAGCTGGAGGATAAACTTGAAAAGTGAGAGCATCACAGGCATTCAGCTGGTTTCAGACCCATAATCTCCAATTGCAAAAACCTCTTTCATCGAGGCCAAGTCTGACCCCTCTGGTCAACCTATACTTGTTTAAAGATGATGGCATTGTAGCATCTTCACTCTACCCTCCCCTTTTAAACTCCATCTTAATTAGCAAAAGGGACAAAAGACAGAGGGAATATAATCCATTGTCAATGAAGTAGGAACTTGCAACAGCATCACACTACCAACTGTGACATATTACTGGCAAACATTAAGAAATTTAGACTGAGATGAGAGAGGAAGCCGGTGGCAGACACATGCTGCCTCAAATCCAGAGAAGGATATGTATTTCTCCAAAAGTATTTGTCAACATCAAGAAAAATGTATCCAGGGATTCTTAGAGGGTTGAGATCCAGTTTCATGAGTGGGTCAGGGGAGAGGTAGGAATGTCTTTATCTCTGTGAGGTAGCCACTGCTTATAGCAAAGTCAGGGATGGGGATGGGTAGCTAAAAAATAAATTGCTATGCTGGTAGTCTGTTTCTGTTGCCTATGACCTGGCTCCTTACTCAAGGAAAACTTCCATAGAGGAAGCAAGGGGTGGGTGGAAAAGGACAGACAGACACTGCTCACAGTCCAGAAGGTGTGTGTCCTAAAGAACTTTGCTGTGAGCAACCTGGTCCAGGAGCACAAGACCTGAGGTAGGGTACACCATTAGGTCAAGGAACTTAAGAGGCATGAGGAAAAATACCTGAAAATAAAGACAGGGAGATGGTGCGTAGGCTTGAAATTATTGCACAAAATGAAATGAAAAAGTCAACTATAAATAATGATTGCAAAAAAAGATGACATATGTGGATGACAAAGGAGACCCCTATATCCATACTTACTGATTCTGGAAAAGAGAACAGGAAAATGGAATGAACTACTGAAGGATATAATAGATGAAAACTTTACTAAAATAAGGAAACCCTGAGAAAATAAAATATCCCCCCAAAAATGATATACAGTGATCAACACTGAGATATATCCTGGGGAAGCCAGTGAATTTCAAAGCTAAGGAAAGAAGCATAAGAGCATCTAAGTAGAAATATTTCAACAGTCAACAAATACTTTTTGAGAGCCCGCTATGTGCCAGACACTGTACTAGGCTCCGAGGGTTCCAGGATGAACAAGATAACCAAAGTTCCTGCCCTCATGGACTTTTCCAGTATAGGGTCTGGATGGGAGAGCTGGAAAAGAGAAAATTAAAAAATAAACAAATAGGATATTTAGAATGATTTTTTTTCTCTTCCTGATAGACTATCTATATTTTGGATGCTTGGGTTGTATAAGTGCGTGGACAGATGTTCAGGGTGGTGTTCATCAACTGTTGAAAATCATGATTTCTAGGCAGAAAGGTTTTGCTCTTTTCTTTGTACCTTTATGCATCACTTGAATATTTCATAGTAAGCATATACTTAAAAAGTCAAAATAAAAACATTACTTAAAATTAGTAAATAAAAGCATAGTTTCAGAGTCTTTGAAATCATAAGAAATATATATTGGGTCTCTACCCTTGCACAGAACTTTTAAAGCCTTTGTAACTTCCTGAGTGATACAGGTGATAGGAACATCTTTTGTTATAATATTTGGGTTTGGTCCCCAGTTCCTGTCAACAGAGTTTCTGAAATCCCTGGAGTTTCCTGAGTGATTGGGGCGAGAGAAGTGTCTTTTTCATAACAAACCCTTACCTGAGTTTATGCTAACGAGGTGACTCTTGGTGGGCCCCTAGATGGCTTCAAGGTGGGAATTGGTGCCAGAGGAACCAACCATGAGATTGGAGAGTTCAAACTTTCAGCCCTATCCTCCCACCTCGGGAGAGAGGAGGAGGCTGAAGATTGAGTTCAATCGCAAATGGCCAATGATTTAATCAATCATGCCTATTGATTTATGGAAACCTCCATAAAAACATAAACAATGGGATTTGGAGAACTTCTGGGTTGGTAAGTACATCCTTGTGCCAGGAGGGTGGCACACTGAAGAGGGTGTGGAAGCTTTGTACCACTTCCCTACACTCTGCCCTGTGTAATCCTCATTTGGTTATTCACGTGTATCCTTTATAATAAACCAGGAAACGTACATAAAGTGTTTCTCTGAATTTTGTGAGCCCTTATGGCAGATTATCAAACCTAAAGAGGGTGTTGTGGAAATCCCAATTTGGAGCCAAGCTGAAGAGAAATGTCAGTAACCTGAGGATCTACTACTTGGAATTGGCATCTGAAGTGCCAGATATTCCTCAACTTATGATGGGGTTACATCCTGATTAACCCATTATAAGTTGGAAATATCATAAGTCACAAATCTATTTAATACACCTAACCTACTGAACATCACAGCTTAGCCTTAGCCTACTTTAAATGTGCTCTGAACACTTACATTAGCCTATAATTGGAAAATCATCTAACACAAAGCCTATTTTATAATAGAGTATTGAATACCTCATGTATTAATAATTTATTGAATATTGTACTGAAAGTGAAGAACAGATGGTTGTTTGCATATTCAAAGTATGGCTTCACTTTCACACCATGGTAAATTTGAAAAATGGTAAGTTGGGAACCATCCTTGTATGAATCACACACACACATACATATGTATTTGCATATATTACTTGACACCTTTAATTTGAGGTTATAAGTTTCCCAATTTGTGACAGATTTCTTGATCCAAATAATAAAAAAACCAGAGTCATATTTTTCATTTCCTCAAATTCTGATGTGAGAAATGGAGCATATTTACTCTTTTATTTGAGAACACTTTTAACAGGAAGGATCATTTAACCCAACCAATGAGGTGAGAGCATGGCATGGATTGGACATGGGAGCTGGCATGTAAAACGGAAGGAGGACACCAACTCTCCCCACGGTTTTCTCTCTTCCTTAGTTCTTCCTCTCCAGTGTCACAAACCTCTTCCAACCCCTTGATTTTTTTCAAGAGCAGAAGACATGATGCAAGATGATCATCAGAAGAGGTGACACAAACCACAACAGCCAAACAGATTTCTACCTAGTTGGGTCATAGGAAAACATATGATTTGGATTCAGTGATTTTGTTGGATCATAAATATGGCTAACTGCTGGGTTCAGAATGCCTATGGCTCAATTATGTCAGTTGCACAAATTCAGCTCTTGAAAATCTTTGTCAAGAGGGGCTGGGATGTTAAAGCAATCTCAGAAGAATTGCTATCTTCATGTAGAATTCTAGCCTCAGAAAGGATAACATCTGTGGTGGATTAATTACAGAAATGCCTCCCCGCATACATGCCTTTTGGTAGTTGCCTCTTACACTGACTCTAGGCTAAATCATGGAACTTGCTTTGGCCAGTGGGACAGTAGTAAATGTGGTGTGAGCGGAGACATAAAGAGTACTTGAGCATTGGCCCTCTTGCTGCTCTTGAGATTCTGCTGAGCTGCCACATGAGTAAGCTTGCTGGAGGACAAGAGACCGCATGGAGCTGAGACGAGCTATCCCAGCTGAGCCATCCTACACCAGCCGATCTCCAGAACCTGGCAGCTGATGCAGACACATGAGCATGCCCAGTCAAGATCAAACATGTCTGGTCCAAATAGGCAGAGCTGCCGAAATGAGCACAGTCTACACTGCCATTCCTTAGAATAGTGACTGAATAAGTGATCATTGATTTAAGCCATTATAGTTTGGGATGATTTATTATACAGCAATATCTAAATAATACAACATCCTTGATTTTTAAGATTTGATATCAAAAGTACTAAAAATGATGTTTTAGCTCCCCAAAAGTGACATTTTATCTAACCCAGCTAACTCTTGAATTCCTGATGAAAAATGAAAATTCACAGATAACCCAAAATTCTACAATGTGTTGGAAAAGTTCTGGAGATGACGATGGCAATGGTTGCCCAACAATGTGAGTGTACTTAATGCCACTGGACTGTATACTTAGAAGTGGTTAAAATGGTGGAGTTTGTTATATATTTGATACATTTTACCACAATAAAAAGTGAAAAAAGTTATATTATCTGTTACTAGTTTCAATTTCCTTCTGGCTTGAGTCAAGTAAAAAGGAAGGACTGTGGTTCTGATCTCACCATTGTGCCTTTGCCATGGGTGCTAATGAGCAGAGGAAGCAAAAAAGGTGAGCAGCTGGTGGGGGCTGGGGGTGAAGCGGGAGATCTGCATCATCAGTCTCTGGCTAATGAGTCAGCTAGCACCAGGGGTCTGCTGGAGGTGAGCACTTTTCCCTCCTGCAGTCTTTTGATCAGCTTGAATCCTAAGCAGCTAAGACACACTGTGGCTCCTCTGTTACACAAATCCAAGGCTTACTTCTTAAACACACTCCAAAGTAATATGAGACAAACTGTAATGAATGAATCTTGTTTTTGAAAAATAATGTGTACTCTGCCTACTTCTAAAAAAGAATTTAAGGTGGTGGAAAGTCTGCTATGGTGGAGACAAGCAAGAGACATTGGTTTGTAGCAGGAACTGGTGATTGAGAAGCTGCCCTATCTCCTTGGCCTGCTGTGGTGGTCTCCTGCGGACAATGCCTGTACGTGTCGATGGCTTCTGTGTCTCTCTAGGTGGGGCAGCCCAGAGGTGCTAGGGAGTAAGTGCCCTCAGGAGTGACCCCCAACCAGTGAGGGACAGGAGATGGCAGAAAAGGAACCAGGCTTCCTAGACCCAGAGTGGGGCAGCCAGACACGACTCTACCCAGTCACTTGGAGACTACCAGTTGCCCTGTATACCCTCTCCATGAACACACTTTATTAGCTTTTCTCCCCTTGCAGTGCTTCCTGGGATTGCTTTACGAATAAGCCACATGTATCTAATTCCTTATTTCAGAGCCTGCTTTGGGTGGGGGTGGGGAACCGAAGTTACAACAGAATTACTGCAACTGGTATTCAATATAATCTTAGCTTCCTAGCAAGTAAGGTTAAGAAAAACACAAACCCCACTCTTCAGTGGAGCCAAGTATAAGCCATTAGTTATTAAAATATCCTCCCTTTTCAATGAATCACATTGGCATTATAGGGACAGCTCAGTCCTCCTTGAGGTTACTGTCTTGGAAGCCCTGTCCTATACTAGCTGGAATGAGTCACCCCAGGGTTGAGGACCATCTTGGGCCCTGGAGGAGTTTCTCAGGGGATGGAAGAGTTTGCAAGGGTTCTGAGAGAAGGTGAACTTTCCCAATAAGGATAATGTGAGAAGTCATCACATAGAGGAATACACAGAGACACTCTGTATCTAGAGTTGTCAGTGGAACACAAATGTACCAATTAGGTTGCTTTTGGTGGTTTAAAAACACATCCAAAAATTATTTGAAACTCCTTCCATCAAGAGGTGAAGTCTGTGTCCCCTCCCTTTGAATTAAGGGCCCACCTTTGTGACCTCATGATGAACAGATTTTGATGAGAGTTAGACTATGTGACTGCCAAGGCTATTTTGGAAAAGGCTTTGCCTTTTTTCTTGGAACATTCTCTCTGGAGGGCTGTGGCTTCCCATGTAAGAGGCCTGACTTGATTTCCCTGAGGCCACTAGATAGTTAGATAGACAGATAGATAGATAGATGATAGGTAGCTAGATGGACAGGTAGGATAGATAGGGTACATAGATGATAGGTAGAGATGATAGGATGATAGGATATATATATGCGATACACACACACACACACACATACACACATGATTGGGGAGCCCCAGCTCTTCACACTCCCAGCTGTTGAGTCTTCTCAGCCCAGGTGCCAACATATAAGTAAAAATGCCTTTAAAATGTTCCTGGCCACAGCTATCACCTGACTGCAACCACATGAGAAACCCAATCAAGTAGCACCCAATGGAGCCAATCAACCACCAGATTCGTGAGCAAAATAAATGCTTGTTTTTCTTTTAGGTCACAATTTTAGGATGGTTTGCTATATAGCAACAGATTTATTTGGTGGCAAGTGACAGACTATCCAGCTAAAATGTGGAGCTTAGTTTTCTTACCAACATGAAGTCTGGAGGTAGGTTGTTCTGGGATTCATTCATTCAGCTGCTTGGCGGTATCAGGGCCCGAGTTGGCCTCTCTGTGAACATTTTGGTTTTCTCCTCGTGATAGCAAGATGGCTGCTGCCAACACGAGTAGCACATTCTCATACAGAATCCAAAGGTGGGCAGGAAGGGGCATTTTGCATGACATGTCTCTCTTTTTATGGAAAATCTTTCCAAAAATACCTTTTGTAGATGGCCCCTTGGGTCCCATTGACCTGGCTACGAAGGAGGCTGGAAAAGTGGGTATCTCATCTTTATAGTCTCTGAAGTAGCATGTGGGCTCTGCCATCATGGAAAAGAGGGTTGGGGGTGATTATTGAATAGACAACCAATAGTTGTTCTCCAAAAATGAGTTTTCAGATTATTAAAGTTACCTTAACAGGTGAAGTTTTATTTTATTTTAATCATTTGTGAAAATCTTTCTAACATATTTCCTGTATTACATTTCCTTCTGGTTCCTTTAACCACCTGGAACCTGTTTTGTCTTCATTAGGGACATGGAATCTATTCAACAGCATGGGAAATATTCCTGGCTCCCTCAAGGGCTCCATTGCTGTTGACACTGCCATCCATGGTGACCCCAATGTTTTCACTCTGGCCTGGTTCTGGACTTCCTTCTTGGTTTAGTGTCTGGATTTGTTTGGATCCCAGCATTTGGTACCACCCACAAGCACACAAAGTCATGCTTAGAAGATATGCTTTGTGCATATGTTGTCTATCTCTGCGTAACAAATTACTGCCAAATTCAGCAGCTTAAAACAGCAGATATTTATTATCTCACATATTTTCTGGGGGCCAGGAATTTGAGCGTGGCTTAGCTCCAGCTCAGGGTCTCTGTACAGACTGCAGTCAAGATGTGGGTAGGGGCTGCGGTCTATTGAGGGCTTGGTGGGGATTACTCACATGGCTGTTGGCTGGAGGCCTCAGTTCCTTGCCTTTGACAGGGCTGCTTGAGTTCCTTAACAAAGCAGCTGGTATCGCCCAGATCAGGTGATCCAAGAGAGAGAGGCAGAAACCAATGCGTCTTTCAGAACCTAGCCTAGCAGAAGTGACATATCATCACTTCTACCATATTCTATTGGCCACACAGACCAACCATGATCCAATGTGGGAGGAGACTGCACAAGGACATGAATACCGGGAGACGAAGGTCTTTGGGGGCCATCTTGGAGGCTGGCTATCACACTTCGTAATGAATCTAACAACACTGCCAGTAGCCTGTGATGTTTTGAGCTATTGTTCTGATTTTTGAAAAGAATATTTAGTCGTTTTTCTCCCCCTCCCTTATACTTTCTTTCACTTTTTAAAATTTTTTTTCCAGCCGGGGGCGGTGGTTCACGCCTGTAATCCTAGCTCTCTGGGAGGCCGAGGCGGGTGGATTGTTTGAGCTCAGAAGTTCGAAATCAGCCTGAGCAAGAGCGAGACCCCGTCTCTACTAAAATTGGAAAGAAATTAATTGGACAACTAAAAATATATAGAAAAAATTAACCGGGCATAGTGATGCATGCCTGTTGTCCCAGCTACTGGGGAGGGTGAGGCAGGAGGATTGCTTGAGCCCAGGAGTTTGAGGTTGCTGTGAGCTAGGTTAATGCCACGGCACTCACTCTAGCCCTGGCAACAGAGTGAGACTCTGTCTCAAAAAAAAAAAAAAAATTTTTTTTTCCTTTCACTTTATGTCACATGTCCCTTGAAGATACCCACTATTAGAAGATTCCGCTGCCACTTTGCCTATATCCCTTAAGACTGTGGTCCCCGGGCTGTGAACCATGCCCTTCCCCCTTGCCCCCATGTCCATAGAAAAATTGTGTTTCCTGAAACCAGTCCCTGGTGCCAAAGAGGTTGGGGACCGCTGCCTTAAGGTACCTTTTTACCTTTACTGCCATGGGCCTTCCCCTGGCTTTGAGGTTCTTTGAACCTTTGCCATAACTCTGAGATGGCCCATACTCCAGAGTGCCCCTGAGAGATTAGGCTCAAGCTATCTTCTTGCGGGATTTTGCCTAAGTCCACACTCTTGTTTGGCTTTCTCTCCTTCCCTTTTAGCTTCTCCAGTCCCTTCCCTGTCTTCCCTGGGAGTACTTCCTTAAAAAAAATAATGCTAGCTTAGAAATCCCAGTCTCAAGGTCTGCTTCTGGAGAACCTGGCCTAGGACAGCTGTTGTTCTCAGAGTAGAAAATGTCCTTGCTTTATGAGCTGTGTATACATATTAGTAAATTTCCTCTGAAAAGGAACAAGGGAGAATTTCTTTTTAAGATGACTCAAGATTTCGAAACAGACAAAACTCATTTAAAATAGACATGCTTACATATATTAAAATACTAAAAACTGTGCCCAAATAACAGAAAAATGTGCTATGCATTCATTTATCTGCTAAACCACTCCTCACTATCTTCTCTGCTCAAGCTCCGAGTACCCTGAACACCTAAAGAGGGTCAGAGAATCAGACAGGGTGTGCTGATGACACATTAGTGGGGTCATTAACTTTTGAAGGGCATATGCTAAACCTACTCTGCAGTAAGGAGCTATTAAGCACACTTAAAAGCTTTCTCTAGGAGCCCTCATGGCTGCTCCCGAGTCTCTGGAAATATGAAGAGGGATATCAAAATTGCTGTCTCCAAAAATAGGCATGCGTTTGGTTGATGATTGAGAACCCGTGATCATCTGGCACATGTTTATTATTAAGATTTCAGCTTCTCATGTGATGCACAAAATAAGGCTCAAAAGGAGTCTTCATTAGCTTACAAACAGAGTAGGAGTGAGCTCTCTTGCCTTTTCAGATACCTACAATTTCTATCTTATCTACAAAGTTCATGAATTGCTTATGAACTTTTTTTAAGGAGTAGAGGCTTCATAGACACTCTGCTCAGAGAAACCTGCTAACTTGGCCATCATGCTGGTTGGTTTGCAGCAGTCTCCAGTCTGCAAAGACTTGGACTCTTCCTCTTGCAGCAACCACTGCCAATGTTTTGGTTTGTATGTCTTAAACTTGTGGTTTGTCCCGGGAGCCATGTTTTCTCCAGATACTCTCTGGAACTCCCTTTGGAACCCATTTACAAACCCCAAGCTGGGCTACATCCCTCAGCAGTGAGATATGTTCACCTGGAATAAATGTCTGTGCAGGAGCAGTCTCCCAGCATCATCTCTTTGGAAGCATGAACATTTCCAAGGACACTGTTGACATTCTTTATTCTCACCATAGCTATTCTCTGCAAAGGTCTCTGTGTGTTCAGAAGGCTGCAAACAATAGATCTTTATCTGAACCTACTAGGGAACGCCTTTTCTCTTTCTGAATTGACTCTGTACTATTCTCTTCCCCTGCCCAAAATGTATTTTCCACCCTTTATGCTAAGTACCAAAATGACTCAGTCTTCAATAGTGCTTGTTTCTTCTGTTTGAGTGTTTTAATGATATCTGGAAATTTAAGTTCCCCTGTAGAACATCTTTTTTTTGTTTGTTTGTTCCACTTACTTTTCTCTCTAAGATATGTAATACCTTTTCTTAGTGTCTTGTTCAAATCAAATTGAAGTCCAGATTGGTGTTTTGTTTCCTTTAGGGGCCTGTTAGACCAAGATTATAGCTGGATTCACAGACAGTTTGTCCACCAAATATTAGGTCATTAAATATGAAATGTCCAATTTGGAATCAAAAGTGTAGTGTATTATATCTCAAACGAGAAGAGTTACAATTAATCAAAGTTGGTGCCTAAACTATTGACAAAGTTTTGCCATCTTAACAAGTATCCTGTTCATGCCAGCAGTGAAGAAGCGTGGAGAGTGACGATGAAATCATGAAAGGTGTTTTCTACATCTTGTTGAGAATTGAATATTTTTCCTTGCAAGAAGTGGTCCAAAGCCTGGAAGAAGCAGTGGTCAGTTGGTACAAAGTCTGGTGAATATGGTGGATGGCAGAGAGTTTCCAAGTCCAGCCTCTGTAGTTTGAGCAGTGTTATTTGTGCGACATATGGTCCACCGTTGTCTCATGAGAAGATTGGCCTGTCTCTGTTGACCAGTCTTGGCTGTTTAATCACAAGCGTCTTCATCATTTCCTCTAATTGGTTGTAGTAGACATCCACTGTAATGGATTGACCAGGTTTCATGAAGTTGTAGTGGATAATACCAGAGCTGGACCACCAAACACACACCATTAGCTTTTTGTGGTGAACATTCAGTCTTGGACTGTGTTTCAGCACTACATCTTTATCCAACCATTGTGCCAGTTGCTTGCGATTGTCAAAAAAGAATCCATTTTTCATCACACGTAAAAATATGGTGTAGAAATGGTTCACCTTTGTGTCATAACAGCAAAGAAAGGCAAGCTTCCAGATGATTTCTCTGCTGACACTTCATGGAGAACCCATCTATCCAGCTTCTTGACCTTGTTGATTTATTCCAAATGGTCCGATATTATTGGAATGTCAAGCCTTGCTGCTAATGCATGCATAGATTAAGACGGATTTGCTTCCACTGCAGATTTCAGCTCATCATTATCCACCTTGGTCTCAGGTCACCCACATGGCTCACTTTCAAGATTAAAATCACCAGAATACAACTTCTCATGCCAATGACATGCTATGTGTTCATTAGCTACTTCCTTCCCAAACACTTTGTGATATTTCGAGCTGTCTGTGCTGCTTTTGTTCCACAATGGAACTCATATTCAAAAATAACATGAATTTTTGACTATCCATGGTTTCACAAAAATTGCTCTAAAAACATATTTGACAGATAATCACAAGCCAAAAGGTGTGTTTGCAAGACTGAGGATGTACCTTCACAATATACATAAAACAAGAGTGTCAAAGTGAAATGTCAGAGATATCAACTGTCAAACTCAGTACTTAAGAAAATTGGACATTTCATACCCAACAATCTAATAAATAAATTCACAGTCAATTTAATCAAATGGGGGCTTCCTCTTTTTAATTTTTCATTTTTTCCTTTGTCAAACCAGACAAAATAATCAGACTAGGATGGGGTTCTCTAAAGAACCTGAAATATTCTTTTTTTGGATTTTTGAAAATTAAAATGAAAGGCTGACCATCATTACAGGTGATTATTTTATGTGTAAAGAAGTTAGTAGTTGTGAGCAGTAAAGAATAGATTTAAATAAACTGAAGGTACAAAATTTGCCCTGCATTACAGGGAGTTCCATGCCTCTCTATGTCACCATCTGCACAAAGAGGTAGTAGCTACACATGATGAGTCATCAGAGCACCATGAAGCTACAGGCTCAGCTTTGATAGAAATCCATCATCTGTACGCATTTAACCACAACACATATTTACTCACCAATGGAAGGAATTAGTGTCACTCCAGAGAGATCTGCTCTCAGAAAAAAAACACCACGCTATGCCTATTCAAAGTCACAAACTTGCCATAAATCATTGTTCTTGGTGACTGATGCCTCAACTAGCAAGGCTGGGAACTATCTCTAAAGAGAAGAAGGAGTCCTGAAACCCAGTGGGACTGCAGGCTGCATCGAGACTCTGTGGTGCCACAGCACACAACTAGCTGGGAGCTATCTTGGGGGGTCTTTTGTTGAAAGAGAAGATGTTCTTCAACTGGACAATGATCATGTTACTATTAAGTACAGGGGGAATATCCTCACTCAAAGCTGCACCTTTTACCCATATGCACTTTGTTTTCATTCAGAAACAAAGGATGCACAATCAATTCAACAAGTATTTCTGTGCAAATCAAAACCACAGTGAAATATCACCTAACTCCAGTGAGAATGGCTTTTATCAAAAAGTCCCAGAACACCAGATGCTGGCATGGATGCAGAGAGAAAGGAACACTTATACACTGCAAACTAGTTCAGCCTCTATGGAAAGTAGTATGGAGAAACCTCAGAGAACTAAAAGTAGACCTACCATTTGATCCAGCAATCCCACTACTGAGTATTTACCCAAAGGAAAAAAAAAGACATTTTATAAAGAAGACGTTTGCACTTGAATGTTGATAGCAGCGCAATTCACAATTGCAAAGATGTGGAAATAACCCAAGTGCCCATCAATACATGAGTGTATTAATAAAATGTGGTATATGTATAGCATGGAGTACTACTCAGCCACAAAAAACAATGGTGAACTAACACCTCTTGTATTATCCTGGATGGAGCTGGAGCCCATTCTACTAAGTGAAGCATCACAAGAATGGAAAAACAAGCACCACATGTACTCACTATTAAATTGGAACTAAATGATCAGCACTCATGTGTACATGTGGCAACAAAATTCAATGGAAATCAAGCAGGTAGAAGGATATGGGTAAATTCATATCCAGTGGGTACAATGTACACTATCTGGGTGATGAACACATTTATAACTTTGACTCAAACTGTATGAAAGTAACCAAAACATTTGTGCACTCATAATATTCTTAAATAAATAAAGCAAAAAACAAACAAACAAACAAAAACCCAAGTATTTCTGAGCTCCCACTTAGCTCCAACACAGGGTAGGGACTGTGGGAGGGTCCAAGATGAAGCCAGCTTGATCCCTGAATTGTAGGAGCAGACAGCTATGTTGGGAGGAAAGTTTGTGTATGTACATGTGTGTACACACACACATACACATCCCCCAGTCACTACAGTATGATGACTGCTAAGGTACACATTCTGAGGGATCTGAGAGCATGGAGGAGGAGGAGGAGGTACTAATCAGAACCAGCTGCTGCGGCAAACTACTGCATTTCAGTGGTTTCCATAACAAAGTCTTGGGTATCCACTCTGGGTTACCCAGGGCTGTCCACTCTCTCAGGGACCCCAGGGGATGGAGGTGCTGCCCTCTTGCAACTGCTTCACTGGGATCACGTGGCTTCTGCGGTTGCTGAGGCAGGTGAAGGGAAGGACTGAAGGGTTTTTCCCTGACGTAAACTAGAAGTGTCCACATAGCTTCTGTTCACAGAAGCTGGAGGGTCATCTGGCTCATCTGGTCAAAACAAGGGAGGCTGGGAAATGAAGGGGATCATGCAGGTAATTGCAGTGTCATACTATGGCTCTGCCACGAAACTAAGACTCATGAGGTCTTGCTGTGTGTCTGCCTCTGAGTATCCACCCCAGGGAACAAACGGTTTATGAAGGAAAGAGTGTCTTGACTGCGCCTTGTAGAAATTATAGGCTCTAAACTGGAAGAAATAGATGGAGGAAAAGGAGGAAATTCTATCACAGATGCTTGTTGAAAAGGAGTGCAGAGAGAGAAAGAGCAGCTTTGGAAAATGAGGAGGGGTCCAGTCTGTTAGAGGTCTTAGGGCTGTCCAGCAGGTTGGGGTCCGATCTTGAAGGGCTTTGACTGCTGTAGTCAAGGGTGGATTTTGTTTTTCAGGCGAAGGAAGCCTGTTGATGAGTTTTGCTCAAAGAAATAGCATCATAATGGTCAACAGTCTAGGAGCCACCATTTATTGAGTGGTGCACTCTACACTAGACAACATTCTGAATGTTTTAGACACACTATCTCATTTTATCCTCAAAATAACCCTTTGGGGCAGGCACTTTTCTTATCTTCACTGTATAGATGAGGAAACAAATTCATAGAGGTGAAAGGACCTTTCTCCTCTCTTCCAGCTGGTGGAGAAAACTCCATTTCCTTGAAAATAACTTAGAATTGAGTGGGTTCATTGCTATTATGATGATTGGTATTATTAGAAACTAAACCAAAAACACTGTTCTGGTTTCAGGTTTAAGAAAGACCAAGAGCCTGCTAAAAGTCTTGTGTAATAAGATTAAAATATGTATGCTGTTGACTTTTATGGTAACTATAAACCATTGAGCACTAACTTAAATGAACCCTATGTCTGGACGGATAAGGTGAACAAAACAGACTGCAAGAAGGAACACATGAATGTAGACACTGAGTTTGAAGACTGTTTAATCGGCCAGGGGCATCTCCGTTTTGCTTTGGAAACAAGCCAGGCAATTTACATTACAGTCCAATTGCACGTGACTTTGCCGGTGGAATTATGGTTTGTTTCTGTATACCTTTTTTTCATGTTAACAGGGAGCTGCCCTTCTAGAAGGATCAGAGGCTGTGGGTTGTATGTTCTGTGGGCTGCTATCCCTCTGGGATGTGATTACCAGAGATAAAAATGCTTTTCTTGAGCTTTATTGTTCAAATAGGGAAGCTATGTATAAGCAGTAGTTCCAAAAGGGAACACTTTTTATTCACGTGACTTGATTTGGCAAATGCATCAGAAAAGCTATGATTTGAAGCAGAGCAGGAGGAGTTTGTATTTGTAGGAGTTTGGGAGCAGCTGCGGGGTGTCTGATTCGTCACCCCTATAAATGGTCACACCTGCTGCACCTGCTAATGTGTATAGCAAACCAGCCACAACACTCCTGTCGCTTCGAGAACCTTCTCCTTCCTTTTGCCCACAGTCAAGGAATTCAAAGGGGACCACCCTGGCAAGATGCTAAGAATGCTGGAGGGTCATCTGGCTCAGTACCTTCTCCCTGCTGTTTTCAGTGACCAATCTTTGGGAGAGGATTGTGCTTGGTTCTCAACAATAACCCTCCCATCCCAGGTCGCATATAAGCAGAGCAGGTCATTGGTGAAGTCCAGCTACAAAGTAGCTTTTCTGTCCTTAGTACCCTTGTGCTATCAAGGCACGGAGAACACACAGGTGCCTCATACATTACCTTAAAAAATGTTAAATTAAATGTATTTGAAACCTTTTATTAATGTATTATGGATACTGTATTAAACTTTTATGAAAGTGTAATGTACAAAAAAGTACACAGAAAAGTACACAAATCAGTGCATTTTCTGAAAGCAAATGCAGTACTGTAACCAGCACCCAGATCAAGGGTCAGAACATAACCAGCACCAAGAAGCTCCCTCTTGTGTCCTCTCCCAGTCCTTACCTCCACCAAGGGCAACCATGACCACAGAGCAGTTTTACCTACATTTGAATTGTTATAAATGGAATTCGTAATATGTACACCTTTTTACATCAGGCTTCTTTCATGCAAAATCATGTTTGTGAGATTCACTTGCATAATTGCAGTTCCTTCATTCTGATGGCTATTATAGTATTCCACTGTAAACCGATTCCCAATCTGTTCTACTATTGATGGGCATTTGGATGAATATCAGTTTGGCACTATCTTGAAGGATGCTGCTATTAACATTCTAGTTCATGTCTTTCGTTAAGCACATACTTGTATCTCTGTTGGGGATCTAGCTAGGAACACAATTTCTGGGTTTGTATATGTCTAGCTTTAGTAGACACTGCCAGTTTTCCAAAGCGGTTTTTAAAGTCAACGCCAACGGTGGGTTCTGGTTGCTAGTGTCTTCAACACCTAGTGTCTTCCAAATTACATATATTTTTTTGGTTCTGCAGTAGTATTACTCTCAAGGAACAAGGAAAGAGTAGGCCTGGGGTAAGAGTAAGTTCATTTGGTTAATGTCCACAATCCATACACCACGGCTCTGCCCAAAGCCCCAGTGTATGATGTTGGCAGCGTCACAGTAATTATTCATATGTTCCAGCCACCTCTGCCTCCTTGAACAACACAGATGTCCTGGGAAACCCTTTTAGAGGCAAATTTGTGCAGACAACTGAGAGATGAGCCAATGGCTATGCTTCTGCAAGAGTGATTCCTCCTCTTCCCCTCCCCATCCTTCCCTCCTGGAAGGCCATCACAGAAGGCTCACAATGAAGCCAACTTCTACATCTATTTCCTAATATAACTCAGCACCTCCACTGCCTGCCCGACGGCCAGAGCCTGCTCTCCTGGCGTGCACAGCGCCTTGGTTTGCTTGCCAACACAGAACATGGCGAAGCTTCCACATAATCATTTCCAAACATTGAAATGGCCCCATTGTCATTACAGCAGGGAGATTGAATTCGCCTCATCAAAGCGAAGTGTGACAGGTGACTCAATAGGACAGTGCCAAGCGCAGAGGCAAGAAGATTAGCAGGGCACTGATATCATTATTTCCGCCTATCACAGATTCGGCAGGGAGGCAATTGTAATTTCTGGGCTTATTAGTCTACATTCGGAGGGAAAAACCGAGTGATAAAACTCACGGTGACAGCTAGGCATTTGTGCAGCAAGTGCTGTCACGGTGACACTTAGAAAATGCCAATGTGGCTACATCCTCATAATCCTCACTAATAGAGGTTAAAGCCAGGCACAAAGGCACCCTTATCAGTGATCAGTCCACTAATAACATTTGCATTTTTAAGTTAAATATAGTAAGTAAAGGAGTAAGTAGTTCTTTGCAGTTGGGACAATTAATTTCACACTGGAATTAGAAAGCAAAGCCAAAAATTTCCAGCAGCTCCTATCTCTTCGATCGCTTGCAAGAATCCTCCAAGGAAAGAGATGAGTAAACGGTGTTAAGAACAATGTTGCTGGCGGTATCTATTGCCTGTGAAACCATCGATAGGAGAACATCACTAAACCCCTGAAATTAGATTTCTGCCCCCCTCCAGGCAACAGACAGTGCGGCTCAAGGACTTAAAACTAACAAATGCAGTGGAAAATATCTTCGCATGCTTAACATATTCCTGTTTTAACGTTCCCTATTTTGCCAGCCAGAGGTATATTAAAATCACATAATCCAAATCCAAAGAGCTGAGGAGGGTAAGGCAGTGTCACTGTTGGTGATAGAGATGGAGTGCCACCTATTCTAGGGCCACTTCCCAGAAAAGCCTTCCTAGCCCAGCTAATGTGCATGAATCTCCCTAATTGATGTGTCTATACTGGTATTTTTTCATGGCATTGACAATGAAAGAGAAAATTCAGAGAATTTTATTTTTGGAGATAATACCACAGCAATATTTCCATGGCCAAACCTTTCCCTAGCTTGGGGAAAATATTTGAATTTCAATTTTATTTTGTTGGAAACATATTACAGGTGGCAAGCCATTATTTTTCCACATTTAAATGAGAGACCAATTAAGAAGACTATGTAATTCAATTCTTGAGTGCCACTGAATTCAATTTGTTTCAGGTCAATGAATATAACGCAAAGTTATTAACGAAAAGGTCAGGGGCTCCGTATAAAGCGTACACACAGGATACAGCAGGGGTAATTAGTACACATTTCAAATGTGCTGCTGTGCTGGCATATGGTGGGAAAAAATCTTAAAAGGATTAGATGTTAATAAATTTTTAAGTCTGTCTTTGCTCCCCATCCCTTTTATAAAGATGCATTAGATTGCGTGCTCTATCAGCGCTGGGGATTAAATATACAGTAGTTAGTGTGGAAAGCCACACCTGTTAAGGAGGCTCGAGAATCCCCACTGCTCGGAGTGTCTAAATTAAGAGTCTTTGATTCCATATCGAATGGCGTTCTGGTCACCCCGATGCTACCCGCTTCTGCCGTGTTCTGAGCGCAGGAATCCTGTCTCCCAAGCTCACCAAGGGAGGCCAGTAGGGGAGCACGGCGAGTGGCACGGTTCCGGTCTTCGTTAGTGTAGGAAGAAGTAAGACAGGTGGACCAGGATTCGCCTTTCCAAACTTTCCGGACGTGGTTTAAAAGTCTGTGAAAGGAGAACGCGGGAGAGGCACAGGCTATGTCCCCTGGGAGCGCCCGTTTCCGGGCAGGCACAGCTCATGCGGGGTCCCTGGTCACACAAGGAGGCGTCTGCACCGTCCCAAAAGCATGAATCACCTTCCCCCCAGGAAGAGGGCAGGAGGGGAGGCTGCCAGAGAACTTAGCGATTCCCCGAAGTTGGAGGGATCAGTTCCCCAGCTTGCTCAGGGGGGCGAAACGCCCCTACTGGAGGCGGCCGTCCTCGTCCTCGGCTGTCTCACTTCTCTCCCCACCAGTGTCTCCTGGTATCACCTCCCACGTAGACTGTCTGCACTCTCTTGTCTCGGGGTCTACTTCTGGGGAAACCAAACCAAGGGGTAACCAGGAAGTCCATGGAAAGGGAGAGAAGACGTGGCTGCCCCTCAGCCTGGCGTGGGAGCGCCAGCCACATGCTATGCCCGGAGTACCCCGTGTTTTTTAACGCTGAGTGAGTACGGGGGGCGGGGGGGAAAGGGCCCCTCCCACACAGGTTCCAGGTACCCCGCCCCCAACTGGCTCGCAAGCTGGCGCTCCCCGCATTGGCTCCTCCCTTTCCCTGCCTAACTCCCACTGCCCCGCTGGTGTTTCCCAGGGTCTCCTGCCAAGTTAGCTACCTGCATTTTGTTATGGACGGAATGTTTGTGTTCCCCCACATAAACATGCTGAAACCATCAGGGATCACCCTGATGGGATGGCATTTGGAGGTGGGGTTTTTGGCAGGTGATTATTTCATGAGGGCTCCACCCTCAAGGGTGGGATTGTACCCTTATAGAAGACACCCTGGAGAGCTCCTTCGCCCTTCTGCCACCTGAGGACACAGTGAGAAGACAGATGTGATCCTCACCAGAACCAGAATCTGCGCACACCTTAACTGTGGACTCCCCAGCCTCCAGAACTGAGAAATAAACTTCTGTTGTTTACAAGCCACCCAGTCTATGGTGTTCTGTTGTGGCAGCCTGAACAGACTAAGACACACTTGAATTCAGGTCTCAGAATGTGCTTCTGGGAGAATCCAATTAAGGCAGTGGTCAAGGTGCACAGTCTGTAGTGTGGCCTCAAGAACTAGAAAACTCGACATCCTTCTCTAGACTGATACAAATATGTCATTTTAAAGTAACAATCTCATAAAACAGCCTTGCAAAGAGGTATGAAATCTTTATCGGCCTCTGTGTGTGAATAATCAAAAAGAAAAAACCAAAAAAAAAAAAAAAAAAAAACAGAAACAACTCATTTTCCCTGCCAGAGATCATACAGGGGAGCAAAAAACAACATGAGTAGAAATTCCACTTTCTTTTTAGACAAGATGTCTGTAAAGCCACTCTAGACACAATGCATGAGAAAATATGAAACCAGGATGTAAGGCTAGTAGAGTTTCTGACACATGGCTGGGATATTACTTTAGAAAAATGACTTGCCCCTCATGTTTTTAGATAGGAGCCAGCATTCAGGTAAGTGCTTAGTGCGAACATAACCTAATTTCCAGCTCCGATTATGTGATATATGCTCAGCCTTCCATTGCAGCCACAGAAGGACATTAGTCTTGAGTGGGGGAGGTAAAAGGACTCTTCTCTACAGTTGAGTTGAAGAACTCCATGGTGTGGCAGTTAATGTGGTGGAAGACTGGTAAACACCTTCCTATAAAGCTGTCTACCTAGCACCAAAAGGGAAGAAAGAGATGTGATTGGACTGTCCTCAAAATTATAGAGACATCTGTGACATTGTGTGAGGTAATTAATGTCTCAGTTTTTGCATCTGTAATATGGGCATAAAAGATATAACTTTCAAGAGTTGAATCAGCTAATGCAAACAAAGGGCCTGGAACATGGTAAGCTCACGTTGATGAGTGTCATGATTACTATTTAGGGCTTTGAGTCAAGAACCTGATTCTCAAAACAAAACAACCTTTCCCCTATTTAATATGTATTTAATAACTTAAGCAATACATATTAAAAATCAGAAATTACAGATAAAAAAACCCCAACCCAATTCTATGATGCCAAGATAACTGTTCACATTTTCATTTGCATTTTCTAGATTCCTTTCTGAGCCTGTATTGCCATATGTATGTTAACAAATAAGAAATTGTACAATAATACCGCATAGTAAAGTACATCTTAAAAATTAATAGACTTTATATTTTAGAGCAGGTTTAGATGTACAAAAAAACTGAGCAGAAAGTACAGAGAGTTCCCATATACCCACTTTTCCCACAGTTTCTCTTCTTATTAACATCATACATTAGTGTGGTACTTTTGTTACAGTTGATGAACCAATAACTAATATTGATACACTATTAACTAAATTCCATAGTTACAATGGGGTTCAGTATTTGTGTTGTACAGTTCTATGGGTTTTGCCAAATCTGTAATGTCATGGCTCCACCACTGCAATATCATACAGAATAGATTCGCTGCCCTAAAAATCCCTTGTGGTCTACTTATTCATCTTTCCCCCTTTCCCCCAGAACCACTGGCAACCACTGATTTTTTTTTTTTTCCGCAATCTATAGTTTTGTCTTTTTCAGACTGTCATATAGTTAAAATCATACAGTATTTAGGCTTTTCAGATTGGCTTTCTCCACTTAGCAATATGCATTTAAGGTTACTCCATACCTTCCCATGGCTTGTTCATTTAAAATTTTTGCTGAATAATATTCCACTGTATGGATGTATGACAGTTTGCTTATCCATTCACCTATTGAAGGATGTCTTTGCTACTTTCAAGTTTTGGAAATTATGAATAAACCTGCTGTAAACATTTGTGCACAGGTTTTTGTGTGGAAATAAATTTTCAACTCATTCAGGTAAATACTGAGGAGCATGGTTGCCAGATCTTATAGTGGTAAGACTATGTTTAACTTTGTTAGAAACCGCCAAGCTGTCTTTCAAAGTGGCTGTACCATTGTCCTTTCCCACCAGCAATGAATGAGAGTTCCTGTTGCTCCACATCCTTGCCAACCTTTGGTGCTATCAATGTTTTGGATTTTAACCATTCTAATAGGTGCGAAGTGGTATCTCATTGACATTTTAATTTGCAATTCACTAATAACATGATATGGAGGAACTTTTCATATACTTATTTGTCATTTGTGTCTTTTCTTTGGTGAGGTGTCTGTTCAGATCTTTTGCCCACTTTTTAATTGGACTGTTTGTTTTCTTATTGTCGAGTTTTAAGAGTTCTTTATGTAAGGTCTGTGTTATTATTATTTTTTTTTAATGTGGAATGTCCAGTTGTTCTAGGACCATTTGTTGAAAAGACTATCTTTCTCCATTGAATGGTTTTTGCTCCTTTGTCAGAGATAAGCTTTATATTTGTAGGGGTCTGTTTCTGAGCTCTTGATTTGGTTTCATTGATCTATTTGTCTATTCCTTCATCAATACCACTCTGTTTTGATTTCTGTGGTTTTATGGTAGGTGTTGAAATTGACTAGCATCACTCCTCCAACATTATTGTTGTTCTTCTTTTTGTGTTGGCTATTCTGGGTCTTTTGCTTTTTCATATAAACTTTAGAATCAGTTTGTTGATATTCACAGAATAACTTGCTGGATTTTAATTAGATTGCTTTGAGTCTACAGAGAGTAAACTGCATTTTACACATACTGATGAATTATAAACCATTTATCTTTTTATTACATAATCTTATAAATCATGAATTTTTAGTATTCAACATATTTCATTATATGTAGAGTGACCTTATAATTTATCATTCGAACTAAGATACTTTTGAGAGTAAAAAGAGGGTGCTAATTTCAATTGCATAGGGACAGCTGGAATAACCTGCAATGTAAGGTCATCCTATTGACTGGCTGCTCTTATTGAACCTACCCCACATCGTTGGGGATTTCAGTGCAAACTTAACTGTTTACCATTACAAACAATATGGTGAGGATGGACACCCACAAAAAATGCAGTCTTGTACACTTTTCTGATGATTTCTTTAGGATTAATTACTAAATGTGTAATTGCTTGGTCAAAATGCATGAACAATTTTAAAAGAGCAACTAGAAAAATAAACTCTCATTTTATTTGAGAACAAATTAGTTCATATGTACATAAAATAGGTCAATGAAGGCTAGGCACAGTGGCTCATGCCTGCTATCCTAGCACTTTGGGAGGCTGAGGTGTGAGGATTGCTTGAGACCAGGAATTTGAGACCAGCCTCACCAACACAGCAAGACTCTGTCTCTACAAAAAATTTAAAAATTAGCTGGGCATGGTAGTGTACACCTGTTAGTCTTAGCTACTCAGGAGGCTGAGCCAGGAGGATGGCTTGAGCCCAGCAGTTTGAGGTTGCAATGAGCTGTGATTGTGCCACTGCATTCTAACCTGAGCAACAGAGTGAGACCCTGTCTCCACAAAAAAAAAAAAAAAAAAAAAGAAAGAAAGAAAGAAAAGAAAAAAAAGAAAAGAAAAAATAGATCAATGAAGAAAAAGATCTTTTGTATTTTTGATCCTTTTAAATACCTCTTATAACTACTGGAATGCTTAGAATAAAATTACATTTTCTTGCTGTTTTTTAAGAACAAGTTGATGGTTTTGTTCTCCCTATTTAAAGATTGTATTGAACTTGGTAACACCAAAAGCAAAATCAGAAGGCAGACAGAAACATTTAAAAATATGATGTTATTCAAGATCACTCTAAAATGGCCAAATACCACCTTAAGATTTCTTTAAAAATACATATTTGAAAGTAAATAAACTTCCTTTTTAAGTATTTTAAAGCAGGAACCAAAGTTTTCTTTTTTTTTTTTTAATATTTATCCTTCTCTGTTTCAAATTCTTACTGTGGCTCATTTTTGTGTCAGTAGTTTGAAAGGTATGTATATTTATAGGTAGTCTATACACATTGTGGGGGTGGCAGCCATAGCTAGGAATCAATACTTCCTTTCATAACATTTGGTTGTAGTTGGAAGTGGCTGCCCAGGAAGGGACTACATTTCCCAGGTTTCCTTGCAGAGAAATATGGGCAAGGGACCAGCTCTCATCAATGGAGTGTGAATGGTAGGGGTGTGTGTCTCTCTACACCAAGGCTGTGAGACGGGTGCCCCCACCATGCTCTTCTTCTCCTAACATCAACTGAATAGAAACAGAGATGAGAAATTAGGAGATGGTAGAGCCACAGACAGAAGGAACCAGAGCCCTAAATTATGGCCTAGAGAGGAGGTGCCAGCCAATCGTCATGTGAATGAGAAATAATTTTCTATTACATTTTAGGCTTTATACATTTGTGGGGTATGTTTGCTACTACAGCTTAGCTTGCCCTAACTAATACAGTAAGGAAACTTGCTGGAATAATAAAAATCTGGGCCGGGTGCGGTGGTTCACACCTGTAATCCTAGCACTCTGGGAGGCCAAGGCAGGAAGATTGCTTAAGCTCAGGAGTTTGAGAGCAGCCTGAGCAAGAGTGAGACCCCGTCTCTACTATAAATAGAAAGAAATTAGCCAAACAGCTAAAAATAGAAAAATTAGCCAGGCATGGTGGCACGTGTCTGTAGTCCCAGCTACCCGGGCGGCTGAGGCAGGAGGATCGCTTGAGCCCAGGAGTTTGAAGTTGCTGTGAGCTAGGCTGACGCCATGGCACTCTAGCCCAGGCAAGAGAGTGAGAGTCTATCTTTAAATAAATAAATAAATAAATAAAAGTAAAAATCTCACATGAGAAATTCATGATTCCTTGTGGCAGGATTCTTCTTCAGCCAACTGGTTTGATATTGTCCTTGGTGTAATGCCTCTGATTTTAAAGAAAATACCATTCATATGTTCTGTTTGAAATTCTGTCTTCTTCTATATTGTCCTGGGAAACTCATTCCTACAGAATTGGTTCAAACATCGCCTCCCTTATGAATTCTCCTCTGGGCCCTCTACCCTTTTTTTCAGCACAATTAATGATTCCCTTCATTGTACCATTCAATTCTATTTTTGCATCTTTTATATGCTATTACAACTGCTTGCTTACATCTGTCTCTCCAACAGAGATAGAGAACTGAGTTTCATGGATGCAGTGGTGACATACTATTTAATTTTGTGCCACTTGAATCTGGATAGTGCTTTGCTCATAGTAGGGATGTAGTAAAAGACTTGTGGGATGAATGGATGGTTGAATGAGTGAATGGCTCCAATATTGCTAAAGATTTATTGATTTTATAATAAACAAAAAGTAGAGAGAATCATTCTACAGTACTGACTTGGAATTTTAAATACTCTCGATCCCCAAGGTTTCCATCTTGGGGGCAATGATTTCTGACTCAGAGCAAAGGCAACCTCAGCTGGCAGGATTTTCAGCTGGGTATTACAGTGGGCCCAAGGGAGCTGTTTGTGAGCTTAAACATGTAATGGCTCATTGAATGAAAAGCCTTGGGATAGAGGGGACTTGGCAGCATTAGTCACTGGGGATGCTTCAGGTTCCATCATGGCAGGCTTAGTCCTTGGTTAGAGTGGATTCCACCTGTGCTTGGGAAACACACAATCACTGACTCCCAGAGCCTGCAAGGTGGGCTGTCAAAGCTGGAAGGAACAATCAGTGGGCCCAACCTTTTTGTAAGAGATAATTATGGTTTGACTATGATGTCCTGTTCTCTGGGGATGTCCCCTACCCTCACCATGACTGTAGAAGGGTCTACCGTGTTATTTCATGACTATAACCCTGATTGTGGTGGACTGGTACAAGGTGAACCAATCAGAATCTTTCTCTGGAAAATCTGGAACTGAAACATCTAACCTCCTCTTGGTGGCTGGGCTTTATGACATAAATCTTGGAAATTATCCAGGGTTGTGTTGTTTCCTTATGGGTCACAACAGAGAGGGAAGAATGATGCAGATGTAGAGAGGGACATATCCAAGAGGTGGGGACAGATTCTACCTGGGAACTGAGTGCGTCCTGAATCTAGTTATTCCTGAGGTCAAGAGTGTTCCTCTCACAGCTCTACGTTTCTGTCCTTGTTCCTATGAAACAGCCCAGGACCATCATGATAGATGGGGTCCCCTTTGTGTGTAAGCCAATTCCAATGGGGTTTCTGTCCCTTGCAATCAAAATTGTCCTAACAAATTGTCTCCAAATTTTAAAGAGGGGAGAAATGATGCTGAGGAAGAAGGATAGATTTCAAAAATGATGTTGGATATATATTTTGTCCTGAGGAAAAAGAGCATTCTCTAAATTGTAAGAGTATGTATTAAATGATGAGGCATATCATCAATGGCTTCTTCAGAGGGCTTTACAATAAAAATGTCACTCAGAGAAACTCTATTTTTTTTGTTTTTAATATTTTTTTGGTGCGGCAGGGCATGATAATCTTGGAGAAATTGGCTGACCTAGAGATTTCTGCTCGCTTTCCTTCTGCCAATTCTCTGTTGTCCTCCCAAAGGCCCAGGTTCTGATGAAGTGGGGTGGACTCCTGGCATTGTGTGTGTCCCTTATGGGGCCACCAAGAAGCCAGAAAGCCAATCACCATAACGCCTCTTTCACCTCCTGAAGCTACAAGGCCCAGGCCAAAGACTGATTATAATTCTTTCCAGAATTAATCAAAAGATAGCTATTTCTATTGTACACAGGCTTGAAATGGGAAATTGGGAAATTTCTGAGGTAGAGCCAAATGAATTTGCACATAAGCTTTGGAGTTTTGTTCATAATGCAAGGAGACTTCTTATCAGCTAAAGGAAAACAGGCACAGCTCCTCTTAAAATAAAATGAAATTTATGGACACAGGATTATAGCTATCCCAAGCTGCCGAAAATGCTGTTTGTAGAACCCAAATCTGTTAGACACTCTTCCAAATCCAAGTGCTATGTTTTGCTTCTGGAGATATTTGCATTGGACCTATTACCCCCCACACTCTGCTTCCTGCCATGAACAGTGTCTGTACATCAGAAAGGGCCATAATGTATGAAAGAGTCTCAAGCAATTTCTTGCTCTGTATTAGGCAACCTCCAAGCAAATGCCAGAAAGCCATGTAACAAATTCAAAATCATTATGGTCTTCATTAAGACTCCTGG
This sequence comes from Avahi laniger, assembly GCA_963575035.1. Taxonomy (NCBI): domain Eukaryota; kingdom Metazoa; phylum Chordata; class Mammalia; order Primates; family Indriidae; genus Avahi; species Avahi laniger. The sequence continues at coordinate 47,957 of CAUYSK010024038.1, read as the reverse complement.
GATGGGTCGACTGAGGTTAATTAAAAGACAAAACAAAATATCTCAGTGGCATAGCCAAAAAATGATAATGAAATCTGAAGATGGAAGAGCATATATAGGACTCTTTTTTTGTGCCCTGTGCAATATGCCCTGAGCTGGCCTCTGTTTTGAGGGTTCTTGGGAGCCATGGAATCTTGCCCAGCCACAAGTGCCCCAAGTAGGCTGGAAGCAATGCCGCCAGGGCTAACCCTGAAACACTGGCTAATAGCAGTTGAAAGATAAATTTCCCAACTTCTGGTCTTTTGAAGGGCCAATAGTGAAGTGGATTCTACAGGATTTACCAGCAGAACTGAGCCTCAGTTACCCATAGAGGTAACAAGCTTAATCACACATCTTTTACCGGATTTTTCTCTTCCTTAACACTCTCCCCATTCCTTCTCTGGAATTGCTTTCCAAATAAACCATTAGTGCCCAAGTCCCTAAGGCTGTGCTTCAGTGGGATCCAGACTAAGCGTATAAATCTAGCTCCTTGTTTTCATTACCATATCATTTCAGGCTAAATTCTTGCCACTTGGTAAAATCCAGGTGCCCCAAAGACACACTTTGTTTATTGTACCAGGTGCTCATTGTTCTCTTACCTCAGAGTCACCAGGTGAAACTGTTCTGTACTCAGAAAGCTCTCACAATTTACTTGACTGGGACTGTGCTGCATGAACCTCATTGTTGAACATTCCATTGGGAATATTAATAGAAACAGTTTCCATAGACTTGGTTCCTTCAGGGATGAATGTCCAAGTCACCTCACAGGCAAACAACCTGGACTTTGTGATGTACTGGCTGAGGGTTGGGGAAATCTGCATTAGCAGACCCAAGTGGACCAAAGAATGGACTCCAATGGTCGCTGTTTTCCCCCTCTGTCTACATTTTATTCCAACCAGTGATGTGACAGCCACCTTCATGCAAGGGTAACCTGGAAGGCCCATGCCTTAGCTGCAGCAGGCACACATTTTTGAACAGAGAAGTGATGTGATCTGACAAGACTTGGAAGGATCACTCCAGGTGTCACGTAAATAATACACCGTGGAGCTCGAACAAAAACCAAGAAGACCAGTTGGGCAGTTACAGCAAGGATCCAGTCGAAAAAGAAAGATAGCTTAGGCAGCAGAGGCTGAGTGGCGGAGGTGGCAATGATTTACCAGATTTAGGATCTAATTTGAGGAAAGCCAACATGATTTACTGAGTCAGTGTGAGATGTGAGAAAGCAGGAGAGGGGCAGAGATGATGAGCTAAAGGGACTCAATTCTAAAACTCTTTTGGAACTATTGGGGTTGCTGATTGTGAGAAGAGCATAGGCCTGGAGATTTGGGGGCCCAATCCATGGAGGGAGCTCCCTAGAATGAAACCAAAAGAGGAGACACCAGAGCTGACCCTGGGTCTAGCCATGTTCAAAGCCACATTTTTTACATGGGCCAATACATTCTTGAGTCTCTGCTTCTTAAGCCAGTTTGAGTGCGTTTGCTTTGTTTGTAACCAACTGAAGACAATTAATGTCAATTTCTCATACATGGAGAAATTAAACAGATGATTTATGAGAATTAAGAGAGAAACTGTGTTCATTGAGAATCTGTCAAGATGTGCAAATATATTGGCAGATATTATTTTCTCTTTTTCAGGATTTAGTAGGTTAGGTCAGGGGGATTCTGCACATTGAGTATGACAAGAATCCACCCGAACATTGGACAGATCACTGGGAAGCTTTCTCTGACAGTATCAAATGGTTGGTTGCTCCCTCTGTCATGTTTTATGAGCTTGAGTACTTACAGGGCCAGCAAGGAGTGATAAGTGAGTGTAGCAGGCACACAGCAGTGGAGTGGTGGAGTCTCTGGAAGATTGGGAGTAATAAATAGTAGAAAGGACAAAAGTATTAGCTTAAATATATTTTCTCCCATGAGATGGAGAACATCTCTCTGGGATTGAGTCTTATTCATCTTAATATAAACTTATTATAACCGGAGCTTGATAAATGTTTTTTGAGTGAATGGATAGAAACACTGAAACTAGGACGTCTTCAAATTTCTAGAACTCAGGTTAGTAGCTCTGCTCTTGTCTTCTGGATCTATATGTTGGTTCATCAGCTCAGCTTAAGAGAAAGGTAGGACTTCTCCCTACAGTCCTTTTAGAATAGAATAATCATGGCACAGGACATTTTACTTTCCATTTTTTATTTTGACATAATTTCAGATTTAGAAAAGTTGTAAGAGAGCTTAAAGAATCAAACCCATAATGAGATACCACTTCACATTCACTAGGATGACTAGAATAAAAAAGTCAGAAAAGAACAAGTGATAGCAATGACGTGGAGAAATTGAAATACTCACACACTACTGGTAGGAAGGGACAATGGTGCGGCCACTTTGGAAAACAGTCTGCCATTTCCTCAAAAGGTTAAAGATAGAATTACCATATGATTCACAAATTCCACTCCTAGGTATCCACTCAGGAGAAATGAAAACAGATGTCTGCACAAAAAATTGTGTTATGGATGTTAATAGCAGTATATAATAGGCAAAAAGAGGAAAGGATCCAAATGTCCACCAACCGATGAAGGGCTATACAAAATGTGATATATCCATACAATAATGGAATATTATTAAGCAATAAAAATAAAAGAAGTACTGATGTGAGTGACAAACCTTGAAAACATTATGGAAGCCAGACACAAAAGGCTACATATTGTATGACTCCATTTATATTAAATATCCAGAATAGGCAAATCTATAGAGACATAAGTAGATGTTATTTGTGATATTGACAGTTTCCAAAAGTACAGGTCGGCTCTTTTGTGGAACATCCTTCAATTTGGTTTTGTTTGATGTTTCTGCATGACTATATTGAGGATATGGGCTTGGGTGGGGAAGATCCCAGGAAGGCTGTCATGGAATCCTTCTCAGTGGGTCCTGTTAAGAGGTGCATGATGTTACATTATTTTCCTATGACTGGTCATGTTAGCTCTGATCACTTGATTAAGGCTTCTTCACCTTGAATTGACTATTTTTCCCTTCGTAATCAACAAGTATCTTGCAAGGAGCCATCCCGAGGCTGTGTACATACCCTTCGTATGGGGCCTTTTGGCCATGGATGCCTTGCAGCCCACAAGTCCAATCAGAAGTGAGGGAAGCTGGTCTGTCGCCAGCTCCTGTACACCTGGCCCTACTGGGAAGCAGGGCCTGACTTTAACCCCGAAGATGAGTGGAATAAATGCAACAAAAGGCCTCTTCTTCTTGGCCAAGGCCAACAGGGCTCAGCAAGTGGAAGACAGAACATCTGCCTGCTTTGCTGCCTCCTCCAGCCTGGGGAGGGCACTGCTGTAGCCACAGGGATCCTAATAAGAGAGAGGTAGGATATCAGAGGGGAAGAAGGTGACAAGAGGACAGAAACAGGATGGAAGCAGAGGTTGGAGTGATGCTGCCTCGAGCCAAGGAAGGCCGACAGCCTCTAATGAAGAAACAAGGAGCAGACTTTCCCCTGGAGACTCCAGAAGGATCCAGCCCAGCTGCTCTTTTGATTTTAGTTCTTTAAGACCCATCTTGAATTTCTGACATCCAGAACTGTAAGAAAACAAATATGAATCATTTTAAGCCACTAAATGTGTGGTAGTTGGTTACAGCAGCAATAGGAAACGAATACATGTGTCAAACATCATTGGGCAGCTCATGGGCATTCGGCGGGCATTGAGAGTCCTGCTAATACGAATGACCTTCATCCATCTCTCTGCAAAGCTATTATTGGAGGTCAAAAGTATGTTTGGCATCGTGATGACACATCACATTATTGGAGAAGGAATGAGCCCAGTAGAATTGCTAGAAAGAGAAAATAATCTACATGTGAGTAATATAGAATTCAAAGAAATATTTTCTTTTTAAAAAAGAATTTGTCTCAGCTTTCTTTACTATTCATAGGGAAGGCAGATTTAATTCACTACAAGATAAAATCAGTGTTTCATAACCATAGTTTTGTTAACATTCCCACACAGGTATAGTGATCCTGTGATATAAAGCGATACAGAGACTTTCTGGAAGGCTGTCAGATCCAGGTGGAAAGAAAAGAGTCTGTTAACTTTGTGCAGTGGGCTGGAGTTAGGGAAGAACTCCGGGCAGAGATCACGACTGTGCGTCTATGGCCCATCCAGTGCGAGCCGTGCTTGGCGATTAGATCCAGTTGCTATCTTCTCGGAATGAATAGGGAGCCACAGCTCATTTCAAGGAACCAGAAGGGAGAGCGTCTTTCCTCTATGCAGGGGAAAGGGTCAGTTCACAGCCATTGTCCACAGTTCAGATAAGTTGCTGAGGCGTGACTCCTCAGAAGTGATCTTCGCTGACTCGGGACTCAGGTGTCACTGTATTCTGAAAGGCGCAAAGGAGGCTTGGATAATCGAAATTTCTGTCCCACCTTCCGTGAAAAGATGCTGTGAGGACTGAGTGGGACTGTGTTATTGAAAACACTTGGCCAATGGGACTGTGCACGAAGGGCTTGCGCACCATTTCCTCCATCGCTGTCACTTGGGCTTCCCAGGTAGGTGAGAGAGATGAGATGTAGAAAAGTGAGGAAGATCTCCAGGGGAGGGGACTCTGGTGGAGACACTGGCTCTCTGGGCCTGGCCCTGGGCTCTGGGGTCTGTGGGTAATTAAGGACTGTCCAAGGCCTGGCTCTGTGGCCACTGGCTGAGTGCATTTGGGCAAGTTATTCTCTGGGCCTCAGTGACTCATTTGCAAACTGGACCTAGTGACTGCAGCATCTCACCGGTCCTGGGAGAAATTAAGTATCAGGTGCTTACAATGGTATCTGGTACATAGTGAGTGTTGAAATATTGTTAGCTTAAATTACCTTTATTGTCATTATTCTTAAAGGAAATTTGAGAGTATTTTAGATATTAAAACTTTGCAACATTAGCTGGGCGTGGTGGCACACGCCTGTAGCCCCAGCTACTGGGGAAGCTGGGGCAGGAGGATCATTTGAGCCCAGGCGTTTGAGGTTGTAGTGAGCGATGTCTCAAAAACAAAAAAAGAAAAAAAAAGAAAAAAAAAGAAAGAAAGAAAAGAGAAGACAAAAAAACTTTGCAACGAACAAGAGGCAACAAAAGTAAGAGGAAGGCTGTATCCCCGCAAGTTTGCAGCCAGCTGAGCTTCCTGGGACATGGGAGGAGAAAGACAGGCTGGCACCTGGGCAACAAGGGAAGCTCCTGTCTCTTCGAGACTTTTGTTCTACATTACCCCAGCATTTGAAACCCAGTCACAAATGCCTTTGTCATTTGCTGGGCTCTGCCTTCCTCCCCATCCATTGAGGGTTCTCCGTGGCTCTCCAATCCCATGTTCTTAGACCTTCAAAATGCCTTTATTCTCCAGCCAAGCCTGTTGGCCTTTGAGATGTCATTACCCTGCACGTAGCTGCCACGGTGCCTACACAACAGGAAAACAATCAAGAGCATACAGATAAACCCGGGCTGCCAACTTTGCACACTCAACAAGTCCTCTCTGCGGACAATTAGGGCCAGAAGATAAATATTGACACATTAGACTATTTCCTCATTTATTTTCTGTTGATTGTCTGGGCAATCTGATGGGGCAAAATTCCACTTTTCTGATAACTGATTCTTGGCTAATAGAAACAAATAAAGTAAAGGCTTCTGTCCACAATGGGTTGGGCAGGCCCATTGTGCGAAACTGCTAATCGGATTAAATGGACTCCCGGCTCTGTTTGCAGCCACCAAACTCCCTTGAACGTGTTCAACATCTGAAGGGTGCCCATCACGGTGGTTCTCGTGCTGTTGAAATCAATGGGAGAGGACCAAGCCAAGGCTCGAAATTGCAGCGAAGCCTGTCTCCAAGCGAACAAAGTACAGGGATGAGGAAAAATACACGCTGATTCCTCCCAATTAAGTGGCCAGGCAGAGAAAGCAATTCTGGCCAATGAGCTATGGAAACCGATTTTCATTCTTATAAATATATATTTTCCTCTATTTTTCTTTTCTTTAAAAAAACCTGACAACAAAGGGGACTAGTGGGAATGTAAACATGATCCGTACATCTACGGGAACACCGGGAGTCTTGCAAAAGTCGTCCTTACCGAGCATGCCGGGGGGCAATGCATCTTTCTAATTTTGCCAATTTATCTAGAAAATATTACAATTTAATCTATGTTAATAAAAGACCAACAGGGTAACAACGCCCGGGGTTTTATGTGTCTGGCTGGCTTCTATTAGCATTTAAATCTGCATCCATTACATTAGTCCCTTAAAATAAACACAAACATTTATGCAAGTGACAATTCAAGTTAGCCTTAGTCAGTCTTAAATAATGTCACTCAACTCGGCATTTGGACCGAAGCCTGTGAATCATGAGGTATATTTTTGCCTACAGTCTGATAATTTTCAAAGCTATTGGCAACCTGGGAATTTTCCTTCCTTATCACCAGGGCTCAGCTAACTTCACTAAGACTAATCAGGCCGGGAATCATTCATTCAAGGATTGCATGATCATGTTTTTCTTTAGCTGTGACAGCTGCCTCAGCCACATTAGCAATGCAGATTAGCCAGCCTAATAGGTTAATGCAGAACACGCGAAAATTAGGTTTAATCCCCAGTGAAATAATCTAACATTTTCACATTTCTTGATGTTGGGATAGAGACATTGCTGGTGACTCAATTAGGTGTAATGTAGATCAAAGCAAATTTACCTTCTGGCTGAACCTTCCCAGTAGTTTAGACAGAAGAATATAGCAAGGGCCCTTTACTAATTGGTGAATAGCTGGAGGGAAAATTGTATTAGCAACATGTAGGATGTGAGCAGAACTCTTTGGCCGAGGTCAGACAATTGACGGATTTTGCAAATATCTACATCTCTCGCTTTGCCGTGCCTCCCAGTGGTGTTGCAGCTCAGCGCAGACACAAACACCTTGTGTACCAACCCATTCATCCTTTGGGCATAACAGCAATAAACAGGAACACTCACGCTCTCTCTCTCTCTCTCTCTCTCTCTCTCTCTCCATCCATACCTTTTTCATGTCCTGTCTAGGAGTATCACAATTGTGTTCTGAATGGGCCTGCATTGTGAGGGGAACAGAAAGAGAACGAGAGGGTGTCTAATGTTTTCATTCTGGCGAATAGCATATCAAACATCCATCTCTTTCAATCATAAAGGGAAGGACACAAAAAAATTACATGCCCTCAGTTGCCAAATTATTTTTTGCCTTGACATCTTAATTCTTAATCCTTGTGTGTGGTCAAATCAGTCTACTATAGGCAACCAATCAAGCAATTATTTCTAAATTATATTTGCCCAACTCACATTGATTGGCCATTCTTTTCTTATTGGGTTAGCTCATTAATTCTGAGCAGCTTGCTTATTATGCCTTCCACATCATTTTCCTTCCGAGCCTATCTGCTCCAGCCAGCCTGCTGATGTTTCAAGATGCCATACAGGGGGGGGAAAAAAAAGCGACCAGTGATCTACGCATTGTCTCCACTAGCAATTACAATTCACATTGCTGATTAACTTTGATGTGAAAACTAATGAGATAAGACAAGTTATCAAGGCGGGCCTGATCGTCATTCCATTTATACAGCATTTGCCACCGATGAATGACAAAAAACTAATGAAGACGTATCTGACAGCAGGCTGAGCGGAGGCAGGTTTCGGTTCCCCATCCGCCAGGGCTCTCTGCTCCCTTCTCATGGTCTATCTGAGACACGTCCGAATTAGCTTAATAATGAAAACACTTCATCTAAATGGACACATGTTTACATTAAAATAACTACATGATAAATAGATGATGGAGATTTTATGCCTTCTTGAGTCTAAACAACAAAGTAAAAATGTGTTCTAGTATTCACTAAATCATTCGGAGGAAAATTCAATTTAAGCTATTATACTTATCACGGAGCGTTCCCCCTGTTTATGGGTAACAAATGTTGGTTTTCGGAGGGCGGGGGAAGAGACGAGATCTGGGAAGAACAGGAATGATTTACTTTGTTAAGATGGTAATGGGCAGATAAACAGAAGTACAATATTGGTAAAGCTAATGAACATTGTTCACACGGTAATAACTTTGTGGTGGGGGGAGAGCCGCTGGAATGACGTGTCCAGCTGCGCATTTTGTAAATTCTCTTCGTTTTCCGAATCCCTCACTTTCCGTCTGTTCCTCTTTGCACATACATCTGTGACTTTAGAACAAGCCCAAAGCATTTCTCTAGCTATATTTGTGTATTTTTTCTAACAAATTAACAAGAAAAGGTAGATATTATGCAAGAAATGTACATGTTCTTTGGGTACAATTTTTGAGGCTGAGCATTAAATACTAAGAAACAGCACATGATTTATTGAATTGGTTAAATAAAGTGGTTAGAAACAAGCTTTGGTAAAATTCGTAAGTATTCATATGGTTAATAGGATTCTAATGTATTTTTGCCTCTGTGACATCCTTGTTATTTTAGCCTTTTAAATATGGAAGGAAGTTACACACTGATTGTTTTTACAGATATAACAAAGCTTTCCCAATGAGTCATTTTGTTACTTTGATAAATCATTTCCAAAAACATAAAAAAAGAAAAAATGTTCCTTTTCCTAGAAAAAGCTTTCTTTCTTATAACATATGCAACTGTACTCTGTTTTTCATACATAAATATTATAGCATATTGTTTCACTCAAATATCATGAGAAAAGCTAGAATAAAAAAGCAAAAATAAGTTCTGGCATTCCTCTTTTTAATAAGTAGTAGTTTTTTGTTTTCTTTTGTCAAATATGATTTAGATTTTTAAGGCAATTTAAATATTTTTAAAGCAACTGTCCACAAATATAATTTCCAGTTATATATTTTGGATTTAAAAAAAGAGATACCTTAATGATATCAGCATCCGTAATCAAAATCTTACCACCATCCCCACCTCCACGCTATCTCCAGCTATCACAAACAACAACAGTGACAAAACAAAACAAAAAATTAACAGAAACCTATATTTCTTGAGAGGCTATACTAAAGAAATCTACCACATCTGATGAAAGTTAACCGAAAGTACTGGTTTAAGGATGAAGAAACAAATTAGTACTCTAGTGAGGGATTAAGTTTAAAAGCTCTTCTCAGAACCGAAGATAAATCCCGTATATTAGAAGACACTATAAAAGTACTTGCCTAAGAGCTAAAGGCACAAGTGGAAAGTTGACCCCCAAGATGGTTTGATGATGGTGTGCTAAGTTTATAAAATTCTCCTGCAATAAAAGGAGCCCGTAAGTACAGCACCCACTAAACACAGAAGCAATTGTACTAGAAGACGGGTTTCCAATTTTGACTCAAGTGACAAAATTAAACCCATCTGAACAAGGGCTGACCGATTTTTTCTCTCAAACCCGCCTCTTCCCTCTCCCCCCGCCCGCCTCCCCCACACGGGCTTCTCTTTTAGGCCATTTCTTTCTTGAAGTCTCTCCTGGTTATGTTTACCACTCAATTCTCATGTTAATTAGAGACACACACATCAGTATTAGTAACCCACGTTTTCATTAGCACAGCCCACCCGGCCAAATGAAAAACCTGAAAGTGTGTCTGCCTGGGAGCCAACAATGCAGGGATGGCCGTATTCTTGAAAGCACATATCTAACATTCTTTCCTCCCTGGTGTTAATTTTCCCTTTCTCAGTACTCTTATTATGCTATCTCTACCATGGGTGGCGGGTTCCTTTTTAGCCTATTTCTTTAATCTATTTTAATAAATAATTACAGGCAGGCTACAGAATTTATTCATTCCAGAGGGCTACCTCCTTCACATTTTTTTCCAGAGGCGCAGCTCAAGGAGACATGGTGATAATCAGGGAGGCTTGGAATCCCTTCTACACAATGTCATTATGAGCTCCCATTTAAAATGAAAAATGTATATTACACTTAAAAGCGATACAAGGTTAGCGCCTCTTCCCCGGGAATGCTTAACAACAAGGGACGCCCGGGCTCCACATTCAGGAAAGGAGCTGGAGGAAGGAGGAAAGAAAATAAAAATCACTACAAAATATTCTCAAGATATTAATCCAAGATATTTCCCTCATTGAGGGGGAAAAAAAAGATTTATACCCTTTGTCTTTTCTACAATAGGGAATAATTTCTTTCACTGGGTTGTTTGAGAATTTTATTCCTAAATCAATTAGTCTACACTGTTAGGGTAGTATTTGAGGCTTATTATTATTATTATTATTATGAAAAACAAGAAGAGATTGTATTCTGTCCATATTCCCTAGGATGTACTATAATTTCCAAGGTATTGATTTAAATGCTCACCGAATAGGGTTTTTCTCTGTGATGAGTTCCATTCATCAGCCTTCATGACCCTCATATTACAAACAGGTTTATAGAGCTGAGCCTGTAGCTGAACGTTTTTCTTCATTTTTTCAAAATGCTCCCATCCATGAGCACACTGAGTAAATTCCACTGATGAACTTCATTTCTTCAAAATCAAGTTTTTCCCCATCTTATTCATGCAAACATTTAGGAGAGTCTGCAACAAAAAACTAACTTCATAGCCTAGCTATAGAGTGGGTTTGTAATATGTATCTTTGGAGGACTGGGAATAAATTCCCTTATTAAGTGCTCACTTGCTTGAAGTGTGTTGCTAAACAGTTCTTCTTCTACACAGCCTAAAATTTGTTAACTGAGCTCCCTTCACATAAATGATTTGATAATGAAAAAAAAAGCCTTGCTTTGAATTTATATATATTTCAGTCTTGACTAATGTTTTATTTAAAATGGTTACAGTGCACCTTTTGATTTGAAGTTTAAAGTAAATAATATTTGTACATCTGAAACATACTCAAGACAAATGAAAAGACTCTAGATGCTTTTGTATGAGATGCTGAAGGGCTCTAGAAACTTAAAAGGACAACCTCAATTAAGCTCATCTTCATCTGGAAAAAAGTAGCAACTGAAAGCTGAATATATTAGATAATACACACTTGCTGAAGAGCATTCTCTCAGCTATTTAAAAAAAAAATTTAAAGGAAAAAAAAAAAAAAGGGGAAAAAAAGAGAAAAATATTCTTGATAACCAACCCAAAGCTGGCCCGAGTGTGGCTCGATGCTAATTTTGTTTGAAACTGTTCAACTAACTCTGAATAGATATCCATATTCAACAAAGACATAATTAATGGTAACGTTTCCTTCAGCCTCAAGACATCATAACAAGCTGCAAAGTACAAAAAGATTTTTATGGGAACTAATTTAAGGACAAAGGGTTGACCTCTCGCATTTCATTAAATAACCAGAGGGAGGAAAAGAAGAATGACAGCGCTCATCTCCGTTCATTTCAAGCAGCCAATTTCCAAATGCAAATCGCAATCTGCAGATGTTGGAGGCTGATATAGATATTTTTAAATATCATTTGTTCAATTTGAGGACATCAGACATTTGAATTTTAAATAAAAATCAAAACCAATTTTGGGATTCATTTTTAGCCAGGGAATGAATGTATTCACGGTGCACTGAAGGTCTTTAGGTTAGCTGTGTTTTCAAGTGTCTAAAACTATTCTTGTAAACCATTAATTTTATATATTATTTCCAAAACCTTTTAATGGAGAAGCTCCATTAAGAGAAACATTATTCCTGATTATTGTACCAAGTGAGAAGTGGTGCATTTTGAGCACAGAGTTGAGAAGGATAAAAGCAACCATCCAAATCAGACACCTGATTCACGGATATATTCAAAAACTATGTGCGCTGCACACTACAGTTTGCTTTAGGCAGTACCTAAAATAAATTCTGTGAGTTTCACCGTTACTCGACATTCATTAGGCAGAAGAAAAAAAAAGAATGTCATTCTTGCTAGAATTCTGACCTTTCCTAACTCCATTCTGACTTTATTACTTTTTTCTATAGCACTTTTCGCTATCTGACTTACCATGTATTTCACTTATTTATCTTATTGTCTGTCCCCCAACCCCTTGTAATGGAATGTAAGGTTCAAGAAAGCAAGGATTTTTAGCTGTTCTGTCCATCGCCAAATCCCTAGTGTCCAGTCCTGCACTGTCCAGTATGGTAGTCACTCGTCACATGTGCCTATTTAAATTTAATTTAAAATTAATTAACATTAAGCAAAATTAAAAATTCAGTCCCTCAGTCACACTAACCACATTTCAATTGCTCAATAACCACATGGGCTGTTGGTAGTGAAGATACAGAGCATTCCCATTAATCACAGGAAATTCTGTTGGATGGTGCTGGTCTAATAGTGCCCAGCACATAGTAGGCACTTAATAAATATTTGTTGAAATTGAATTTGAAAGCCTGGAAAAGGCTTTTCCAGGGATAAGAGATGTCTGATCCTTTTGCACCATAGTCATATGCTTAGACTGAGGGAGGAAAGCATGGGTTAGCAGAGATCTCTCAGCACGTTGTCATATTTGTTTCGTGTATTCCATCAAGGAAGGTAGATGTGTTTGTTTTACGGTTTTGAGCAGGAAGGATCATTCAGTCCACTCTCTCATCTCTTCATGTAGGGTTTAGGAGGTAAGCTAAGGGAGATATTGCCAATCCCATTTTTAGATGGAAATGAAGGCTCCAGGGGATTCACGCCCCACCACGTGAGGATGTGGAGAGGCCCGCTGTGGGGCCTGCGCCTTCTTGCTCCGTCCAGAGTTTTCCTAACTAGCGCAGCCTTCACCGTGGGCACCCACAGACATTTCGGGGAGGCACTTAATGCTTCATTGAATTGAATTAAGTGATAACATTAAAAATAATTAAAATCGGCTTCCACTCATTATCATCATCATCACCACCATTGATTAAATCTGACTACGTGCTGGGCCGCGTGTGAGGGTTTTACACATATGCTCTCATTTAATCCTGACAGCAGTCCTGCAATGTAGACAGTCCTTTCCCAAATTTACACCTGAGGAAATAAATGGCAGTTGTAAGGAGAGAGGGGATGAGATGTAGGGGAGCTCTGTACTCCCATCTAGAAGGACAATCCGGGGGCTTTGACCAGAATTGGGGAGCTGTTAGCCACTCCCGACGTAAGCCGTGACAGCGCGCAGTCACGTTTACTCGGGTTAATGTTTTTCGCTTCCTTTCGTCTTAAGCCATCTTTTCTTCCTTTCCCTCACAGACAGGCAGATTTCATGGCACTATCAGACCTACTGGTGTTGGATGTGAGGAAAGGCTCAAACAGTACATTTGGAGCCAAGAAGAGGAAGAAAACGAGTGTGTATCTGGAACCCTCTAAGGGCTCGTGGGTGATGCTGTACAGAGTATGGTGCTCAGAGCGCAGAGGTGGGGGGCCAACTGGGGGTGCAGGCATCCCCCGGTTCCTGCACCTGTGCTGCTTCTGCCTGTCACAGGGCAGGTTGTTCTAACAATGGGGGATCTGAGTGGGGACGGTGGCACTGCAATGGGAGGAGGGGTTTTGACTTACATGAACTTTGACAAAACAGATTTCCTTTAAACTAGGCTCCAACTGTCCACACTCCCTCACGTTAGAAGGCATTATGGTGCCACTGAATCCAGATTGGCCTGTTTTTTCTGTTAGTCTAAGTACTCCACAAGGACGATGGCCATAAAAATGAGAGATGTCAAAAATGGGGGGAGCCCATTTAGAAATACAACTCTGAGCTCTTGAGTGTCCCAGCCGATGCCCTTGACACTGAACTGGCCTCATGGATAGATTCAAATGAACCACCATGAAAGTTGCCAAGGAAAGCTTCCTGTTTGTATCCAAAAGACAGATTCTACTAGCACAGGACCGGAGCTGTAGGACCTTGGATTTATGACTCTGGGAACCAAGTCGCAGCTCCTGGAGATGTTAGCCTTTCGGTTTGTTTCCAAATAAAAAACGTAGAAAGGCTCAAATATTCTTGAAGACTCAGAAAGGGGACAAACTACAAAACGGACAGACAGACATATACATGCACTTTCTTCTCCCATGGCCACATGTTCTAAGCTAAAAATTAGGACACTTGGTCACGCCTGGTCAGTAACTGATTTCCAGGCTACTTCTGGGCATGAGTGAATGGCTGGGAGACGAAGTTTCAATTTCTAGTGTGTGGTAATGTTGCTAGGAGCAGCATTTTAAAATCAAGGCAATCTCAGAAAATTAGGGATATAAGGATCTCATAGTTCTTATCCTTTTGGGGTTTTATTTATACCCTACCTTATTTCTAGTGAACTTGTGAGCTCATAAATAGAACAACTGACAAGACCTCTGCCAAGAAAAACATATTAATATGTAGTGTAATTAATATAAGGCATAATGACCCAATGGTCAAGATTAAATAAGCCTGAAAAAATAAAAATAAGAAGGTATCACAGATGTAGATTGATTCCTGGGGACAGTCAGTTGTAAAGTATAAACCCAATCAGGAAGAAAAAAAAATAAAATGAAATAAAAGAGTCCAGTATGTAGAAGCTCACCTGGGCTGTGTTTTGGGTGAGGTTCAAAGTAGAAGGAATCAGCGATAGTGATGAGTCCCACGGCTTTCCCAGCTCAGTGGCAAGTTGGCAACATGCTTCTGTCCCATTTTGCTTTGACCATCGTCAAGGCTTTTTATCTCCCTGTCACCTTCTCAAAGGATCCCCGTCCTCCTCCTTCACTCTGGGCATGTGCTAGGTTGTCAGAAGCTGTGGGTTTCACAGAGCGAGTCATGGAGGGCTGAAGACAATCTTGGGGAAACAGGTTTCACTCCAAAATGGGTCATGGGCCGGCTGTCTACTGGACATCGGGGCCTCGCTGGGCAGCGTGATGGGCCCCTCCCTCACCTCTTTCATACCTTGGTGCGATCTGCCTCAGCAAGGCCCAGCGCTAAATTATAACTCTCCCAACCCACTCCCATCCCCCTACCCTCTGCTTTTCTTTTATTCCCGGCATGAATTACCCCCTAAGAGGCTATGCACTTTGTTTATTTCTGTTTACTGTTCACCGTCTGTCTTCCCTGCTGGGATATAAACTCCACAGGGGCAGGAATCTTTATCTCTTTGGTCCATGGAGATGTCTATGTGTAGAACAGTAGCTGGCACAACCTAGGCACTCAGTAAATATTTGTTGAATGAATGAATGAATGAATGAATTCCTTGCAACTTCCCAGTATGTCCTGTGGAAGGCAAGCCTGCTTTGCTCTTCTCTTGGTTTTGCAGCCTCACCCTCTCTTGTTCCTGTGGTGTCTTTCACTCCCCTGTGTGCTCAGGTCATGGCAACTTTTGTCTTCTCTCTTGGAGTAGGAAAACCTGCAAGTTATGCCTTTGAGCCTTTCTGTCACATGCTGTGATCATCAGCTGGCCTCTCTCCCTTCCTTTCTGATCCCCTGTAGGCAATATTTGCCGATCTGGTTTCTGATTTGGAAGTACATGGTTCCTCCCTAGGGACTGAAAGAAGCTCCTGGGTTCAAGTGAAAGATTTCTAGTGTAAACATTATGAACTGCTAATATTATCTCACTACATTCTCTTTAAGCCAATGGCACACACCTTACCATGTGGACCAAACTCAATGTCTTGCCCTTTGACTCCGCAGTGTGACATTCCCCTCTGTAGCTTTGTTTTGACCCTGTCTGTCACAATTGTCTCTCTCCCCCACCGAGGTCATCTCATTCCTGTCGCATGTTCCAACAGGCTGTTCCACCTTGCTCCCTCCCTTCATCATGCTCTGTAAAAGCCTGTCATGGTTCAGCTTTACTGGAAACAGCTCTCATGACACATTCCTGCTCCTCCTCAGCCACTCAAATCCCTTCCTTGGGTCCTTGCAGGCCAGCCCCTTGTTAAAATTACGTAGTCAGCCATGCCAGTCTTTGCAGTTCCCTTCCTAACTTCCAGCCCTAAATAGCATTCTCATGCTCTCTCTTTCTTCCTTCCTGTCAAGCTGCTGTGATTACTAGAAATGCCCACTCAGCAACTCCAAGAACTGCCCCTTGCAGGGGTATTTGCATATGTGACGAGGCTGCTGGGACAGGGCCACGCTAGCCATTCCCATAAAGGTCTAACACGGGGGCTCCGGGCTTGGGAGTGAGATGCAAGTGCGGGCTCAGTGGGGCTTTCTACATCCCTCATTCCACATTCAGAACACCGGTGCTCGTTCTCGACACGCACAACCCTTCAGTTTAGCTGTGACACAGGGGAGTGGGCTACTTTCATCCGCTCTGCTCTGAGTGAAAGCAGAGGAAGACTCTCCAGCTGGCTTCATCGACAGATGCACTTTGCCTTTCCAAAGCACCCAGCTTGGTGCTTCTGAGATGTGCCTTCAGGTGAGTGATGACGGTGGCTTCCCAGAGACACCTCTGACCAGTGTGATTACAGAGGGACCAAAGCAGCCATCACACGGAGTTATCTTAAAACAAATTTTCAACATTACACATTTATTCATACATATATATATATTTTATATGTGTGTATGTGTGTGTGTCTGTGTGTATCAGCCTTCAAAAAGACATTTTCTGCTCAGGCCCATTAAGAATGAAATCCCACAGAGAGCTGAGCCAGACATTTTCCTTTTAGGTCTCCAAATGAAGGAATCATTTTAGCAACATAAATTCCTTTTTCCAGAAATTTTTTTTTAAAGCCTATTCAACTGGCTTCTTAATTGGTCAACCTGTACTCATCACCCAGTAGGGAAGCAGGTTCTCTTCTCGCCTCCAACAAAGCCAGGCCTCACCAAAGAGCTGGTGGTCCAAGATCTTGCCATGCTTGCCAGCTCCCCTGCCTCCATCGTATGTCAACAGTCCCTGCAGATGTCTCAGGGTGAAATAAATGACTTCCAGATGTGAAGAAAAGAACTGAATGCATTCATGCAGAAGTGAAGGGGGCATTGTTTGGCCTATGTTGGGGTGTCTTGGAAGGTATCAATGAACAACAAATTCATTCTTAATATATCACAGGAAATCTAAAATGGAATGTATCACCCAGCAAATAATTTCCTATTTTCTATTCTGGGAAACACCAGCCTAATTTCTTGTTTACTACCAAGGCCTACATTCTCCAGGAAAGCATTTGACTTCGTACCCACTAGTCTAATTTAACAGCTGATCATTCCAATGTAAATTTTAAAACAAATGTAAAGATCTGCAGGAATGGCTTTATATGAATTCCATAAACCAATATTCCTTTTTTAGCTCTGCTCTCTACACTGAAGAAAGT
Source organism: Avahi laniger (assembly GCA_963575035.1). Lineage (NCBI taxonomy): Eukaryota > Metazoa > Chordata > Mammalia > Primates > Indriidae > Avahi > Avahi laniger. Next base: position 30,837 of record CAUYSK010024038.1, on the reverse strand, counting down.
CTGTCATCTTCTTGAAAATACTTTCAATGCTAAAGCCCACATTCACATCATCTGCCTGTGTTATAAGTAGATAATGTAATTTTCAATGTTCTAAAGAGGAATGACTCTTTTTTTTCTCTTAAGATGCTGCCATCCACAATTTTCCATTTGGATATGTGTGTATGTGATGATGATGATGATATGTTTGTATGTGTATTTTTAAAACATAAATCACAAGAACAGCCATGAACCAAGATAGAGCAAGGGCAAGGTCCACGAGGATTATTAGATTGGCTCCTTGAGTTTTACACCTGCCCTTTAACTAGAATGCTTTTTTTGTGTATTTAATGACATTTTAAAAAGTCTGAGTCATAGAAAGGAAAGGTACCATGGCTTTACATCAAAAACTTGGCTTATGATAAATTTTCTCAACGGTCAACACTATCTCATCAGAATCTCTTACATACACTTCCCCAGGGCGGGATTATATTCTGAGTCAGAAATCTCCTGTATCTAAAACCAGGCAACTGAACTTGGCCTTATCTAGGAGTCCCTGAAGGTATGAGCTCCACCATGGGCCTGTTGGCAGTGTTGGTTCATCTTGTTTTCCACAAGAGTAAGCAGAGTTTGAAAAGCCAAGTGTAACACTGGCATGAGGACACCCCCGCTTCACTGTCCTCATCTGAAACCACCTTGTTCGTTACTGACTTGTTATTACTTACTCTCAGTGTCCCTATTTCCACAGGCATGTCACTGATGACAGCAGGGACTTTATCTCCTTCGTGGCTGTGTCACTGGTGCTAACGTGGCCCCTGCCCGTTGTAGACATCTAATACCTATGGAATACCTGTAGAATGAAAGAATCGGGCAGTTGCGATTCCTCCTTGTGGACATCAGGAAGAACCAGGTATTTTTTGATAGCATGGACTAATGACTAATTGGTTGGCACACATGGCACCAAATAATTTGGAAATATTGGCCATAATGTGGGATGGGCATGGCATGTTCGCTCCTATCTATTTAATAGAATGGAGAGGAAATTAATGTCTTCTCACAAAGGAAATAACCAAAAGATAAAGTGGCATACCCTAGGAGATGTACGTCAGGTTATTAATATTTTAACACTCATACCAATGAATGTTCTTTAAAACCAATTAGGCCCTTTAAAGAAAACAACCTCTAACTATGTTCTGCAAATTAATTCCGATCACATCTTTAAGTCCATTTACAGCCAAGCTCAGAGTCCTCCTCTTCCGTCAGCTGTTGACTTTCTAAGTGTCCCAGGCAGCTGCGTGTCTGTCTGTGGCTCCCCGCGATGACTTGCCAAACCTAGGTTTCTTAGGGTTGCTGCCTTCTATGGGGCTCCCTGACAAAGCCTCCGCTCTGTGGAGGCTGCGGAGCCCAGGCATCCAGCCCGCCTGTGGCAGGAGTTCAGGGAGTCAGGGAGGCCTCTTTAAAACCATGTCACGCTCCTCTGACAACTGCTCCTCTGTGCTTATTTGAACTGTCCCTCCCAATTAGCAGTAATAAGTGACTCTGTAAAGATGAGCAAACACTGTGCCTTCATTAGTCCACATCAGCTCCCTCGCCCCCTCCCACGCCTGCATTCCCTGCCCCGTGCCAATCAGCCCCAGAAAATCCCCAGAGTATCCCTCCAGCAGTGCTGGGAGAAAGCTAAACACATCTGACTCCGGGAGAACAAGGACCGGCAAAAGGCAAATTAATGACAACCCATTTGAAGAGTTTGCTTGAAATTATTGTATTCTGCCCATCCACCGAAAAATTGATTACTCCCAGGGTAGGGGGGGAAATCCAAATCGATAGACTAGAGCAAAGTGGTCAAAAGGCATGCACCAGGCCCATTTATTTTATCTACTTCCCCTTGCTGGCTGCCCCCTCCCTGCTCTCTTCCCTAACGTCCCCCTGTCCCTTCTCGATCCACACACATTTTTTAAAGAAATGAGATATAATTTACAGGGCAGGAGCTGTTTGGCCTTTTCAGATAAAGCGCTGACGGCAGCCCAGGGATTGCTGCATGGTTATACATCTCGCAGATGAACTGGGACCTGTGAACACCTCCAGGACCAATTGTCGCAGAACAGTGCATGGGGGGATGTGGCCTATTCCCTGTGGTGGCAGGGCAGTCCTCGCCTGCCAGAGAGATATGCAAATGAGGCATTTGGCTCAGGATTCCAGCCAGGCACAATCCCCCGCTTCCCTGAGCCTCCTGTAAAACAGGAACAGAAGTGATGTTCTCCTTTAGACCAAGAGTCATGTGGCAGGTGTGGCTTCTCTACACCTGGTTAAATTGCCCTGTGATTTTAGGGTGTCACCAATGACTCTGAGTGTCACCCTCCTCAGATTCAGCAGCTGCGACATTTCTAAACACGAAGGGCCCTATTTCTTGGTAGCAAATGGCTCTCTGCCTAAATTCCATATTACCCATCCAGCTTTGTCATCGAGCTGGCCCTCTCACACCTGTTATGCCTTCCAACCATCTCAAGCTCTCAACACATCCAAAAAACATAACAATATCTTCTGCCCCACACATGCTCATGGTTCTACCATTTTCCCATCTCCCAGACTGGGGGACTATGGGGTTGGTGCTACTATACCTCCCACTGGGGGTCAGATGGTATTTTCCTGTTCCTCAATTTGAGCAACACATGGGCTCATTTTAAAGGGCAAAAAATTCTTGTGAACCCCCGGTGATAAGTTATTTTTATTATGATGTAACTGTTATGTATATACAAATTCTACTTAACCATCTAGGATTATAGCTTTTATGCAACTATTAAAGATTTTAAAAATTCAAAACAAAAAAAAAATCTCTGCATAGCCAAGAATATTCAAATTGTTAAGGCTAATTTAACATCAAGAATGGTCCTGGAAAATCCAAATCTCCACTCACAGCACTAATAGGGTACTGGCCACTGGAGTGTGCACCTTCTTCCATTTTCAGCACAGCTGCACTAATCTGGACTCCAAAATGCCTGAATCCTCTCCTCGCCCCACACTTTTCCCAGTTGAACCCACTGTCAGGCCTTCGCTGGTCCAGCTATGATGGCATGACGCATGTGGGTGTTAGTTGGGGCAGTGGGGATGGAGGATAGACTAGACATGAGGAGGGAATTAGAGAGCTGTTTAGGAAGCTAGTGATGAAGATCTCATCTCTTAGTTCAAGCTCATTCCTTCCCACCCTGCTCTATCATGCTGGGGCTGAGAATCTGCATGCCTCCCTTCTGCTTCACCAGCTGCTCCTTTTGGGGCTCTGACGATACAGGGTGCTTGAAGGAGACTGGGAGGCCGGAGAGAAAAGGGATTTGTGCCTTTCCGTTGGCTTCTTGTTCGCATGAACATCACCCTAGCCACATTTCTGACTGCTTCCTGTTCCTGGTTACTTCCATTTCTTGACAGCATCTCCCCAGCCTGGCTTCCTCAGCACAGTAGCGACAGTCCCTTCCACTGGAGCAACTTGCCATTGTTACAACACTTGCAGAGCTAACCTCATTGCTTCTGCTGGAGGATGCCGGCCTAAGCTGGTCAGGGCTCCTCTTCAGGGGTCTGAATTGCAGCTCCAGGGTGTCCCGTCTCCATGCATCTAAGTGTCCTACCTCTTCCCTCTGATCCCCCAGCCCTACAGTGGTAGCTGCTTTCTGGAGTTGCTACCTCTGTAATACCTTAGAGTTCATGTGTTTTACACTTTTTGTTACAAAGTTAACAACTGTTTGTATTAAATTCTCTCTGTTAATATAACAGAGGAGGTTTCTGTCTTCTGACTGCTACTGAAGCCATTGGGGTGTCCTGGGCAAGATAAAGACATCAGCAGTGGGAATGGAAGGAAGCAGCTGGATTGGAAAGATTTTTAGGACAATTACTAAAAAGATCATGGAAATTGGAGGATAGGAGAGAAAGAAAGAGGAAGAACTTACACTTTCTAGAATGAGCAACTGGTAGAAAGAGGTGCCAGGAACTAAGGTAGATGAGGTCAACGTTTTCTGGTGCCTTTGGCCACCAGCATTCATTCCTCCTTCTCTTGCAAGTGGCACATCTATTTCTGTTCCCATGTCCATCAACAAGGGTGGTCTTTGGGGTGGGACTTAGGTGGTTCTGTCCTAAGCCAATCAGCACTATTCCCTCCCCTTGGCCATTGTGATTGGTTTAAGGATGAGCACGTGGCCTTCACTGGTCCAGTCAGGCTAAAGCCCAGGCACTGGTTTTCTGTGGAGGAACCACCCTTCCCCCTCCAGCTCTGGGCAGGAGCACAGGGTCAGTGCTGATCCTCCAGGATGATGCTGTCATGAGTGAAGCCAAAGTTGAGAAGACAGAGCCAGGGAATGAAAAGGAAGATACGTGTCCTGAGCCACTGGTCCCATTTGGTCCAACACCAGCCCTCCTGGGATGTTTCAATGACATGAACCGATTGGCCCAAAATGTGACTTCCTGTTTCAGCCTTTATTACACAGTCCAGTTTGAGTCGATTTCACCAATTAGCAACTAATCATTCTAAATGATACAGTAGAGAATACTAATAGAAAATGGGTTTGGGGGAAGTTGGTGAACTCTGAAACTTGGACCAGTTTTAGACTTCCAAGAGGAGACTTCCTATATACAAAAACAAGTGATAAAAACCATCTTTCATTAATCTGTGCAGCTATCTAAAGAATGGAAAAACAAGTACCACATGTACTCACTACTAAATTGGAACAAACTGATGAGCACACATGTGCACAGAGGGCAGTAAAACTCAGTGGAAATCAAGCAGGGGGAGGGGGGAGGAAGGGAGGGGTGAAACTTACCTATCAGGTACAATGAACACTATCTGGGTGATGGACACACTATTAACACTGACTCAGGCATAACAAAAGCGATCCATGGTAGCCAAAAACATTTATACCCCCATAATATTTTGAAATAATAATAAAAACAACATTAAAAAAGAAACAAGTGATATTTATTGAACATTTTCTATAGGCACTGTTTTAAGGGTATTAGGAACACTTAATAATTACATAAGCCATGAGGTGATTACCATTGTTATTTCCATTCTACAGGTAAGAATACTGGATCACAGTGGTTAAGGACCTTGCATGAGGTCCCACTTTGCTCCCTGTAGCCTGATGTACCTATCAAAGGACTTTGTGACCCTGCAGCTTAAAAAGGGAATTATCTAAATATGGCCATTTTCGAAAACTGAGCACCATCCCACGTAAGAGTGATTCTCTTACTACACAAACAGGCCTAAAATTTCAAGTCCCCCCTGCAGGCCATCCCCGGCTGTTTGATTCTTTGACATTCACACCCCTTTGTCTTTTCTCTCAGGAGTGTAGTGGTAAGTTTAGGTTGGGATCTTCCAGAGGTTGACCCTGAGACTGGGATTTGCATGCAGGTAGTTTCTTGGGAGACGAATGCCAAACAGCACCAAGAAGGGAGTGAGGAAGTGAAGAGCTGAAGGAGGGATACTCACTCCTGCTGGGATCCTTGGGGTGCTGTGCAGAACACGGGTTAGAAGAGTCCCACGGAGGTGTCCACCAGCTCCCATGGGTTGGGGGCTGCTCCCAGGGCATTAACTCCATGGCAGTGCTGGCCTGCTCCGGCCATGGGCTAAGCAGGTCCTGGGGCCAGACAGGGGCTTTGCCTGAAAGCTTTCACTGACTGCCAGAGTCATAGGTGCTGATGGCAGGAGGCAGTAGGGTTGGCATGTGCAGGAAGAGTGAGTGCCAGGCATTGTGAGCCTGCATGGGCAGCGTCTGCTACAGGAACAAACATGGCAGTTTCCAGCCCTCAGAGAACAGCTGGCACATCTCTAACATTATTGCTGTGAGAAGGAAGCTCAGCTCTTACCATTGGCATGGTCCAGCCATTTCCTGACACCCCAAAACTCGATCTCCTTCACAGAGCCTGTGGTTGGATGAACAGGGCCATGGCCGGGGAATGGTGTCTTTCTTTGAGTGACTTTTACAATCCTTCCAAAGGCTATGCATGTCATAATTTGGGCCATGAGTTCAAATTAGAAACCAGTGGTCTATGTGAGTTCAAGCATGTAGATATTTGCAAGCTTGTTTTAATGTTTTTTGCTTATAAGATACAAACAAATGGATATTTCACATTATCTACTATTTTTTTTCCTTTTGAATCCAGATGTTTGTATATTTCCTTCTTATATTCCTGTTGGCTAAGCTACAGTCCTCCTGTTGAGCCAAATCTTACTGTTTCTATTTTCTCTCTAAAACATGTGCCAGGTTGATTTTTCCACAAATGGCCAAAGCAATATTTTTGGCCCCACATGTTCTTCCAGAACTTTTCCATTCCCCCACCAAGAGGTGATTTATTTCCCCCCCGCTTTGAAGTTGGATGCAAGTAGATTCTGGGGGAAGTGACACTTATGTGACTTCTGAGGCCAGATCATAAAAGGCCGTGCAGCTTCCACCTGACTTTGTCTCTTTCTGGACACTCACCCTTAGAACCCAGACACTGAGTCTTGAGGAAGCCCAGGACGAAGGGAGAGGCCACGTGTAGGAGGTCTGGCCAACAACCCCAGCCAGGGTCTAAGCTGATGGACAGCATCAAACACTCATGTGCAAGAAAACAAGCTTTCAGATGATTCAGGCCCTCAGCTGAAGCCTCAGACATCCTGGAGCAGAAGCAAGTTGTCCCAACTCTGCAACGTTAATTTCTCGCCCATACAGTCCATGAGCAAAATAAATAATTGTTTCATGCCACTAAGTTTTGGGGTAATTATTTATATAGCTGGATAGGCAAAAATGCCTTAAAGGAAACATGGGAGTTGTGTGTCTGCTGTCTAAGGGCTAAGGGCTTTCATGTTACGCCACGGACTCCCAAGCTCCACCTTTTCTCATTCCAAGGAATGTGCCTGAGCAAATCCAGCAGGGGACTTTAATCAAAGATGCAAAGACTGAAACGTCCCCAACGTTACCTTGGAGGCCCTGTCTTGTCCAGGGTGCTTTGGTTACGAACACCAGAAACGATTCTGAACAACGTAGGCACAGCAGCAATGTACTGGAAGGGCATGGGCAGCTCATGGGGCCCGAGGGGAGACCTGAAGGACCAGGACTTGGAAGGACAAGGACCAGAGCCATCAGGGGAGCTGGGAGGTAGACACAGCATCTTCACAGCATCGCCGGGATAAATTGGCTCCCTGAATTCTTCGGCCCTTTCACTTGGCTCAATAGTCAATTTCCCAAGAGAAATAGTCTGATCTGCCTAGCGTGGGCCACATGCCTCCACCACCCCGTGGAATGGTCAGGACATGTTGCGGGGTGGCAGGGTAGTAATGACATCTGCTGACGTGGATTGAAAACTTAGCCTGTGGCAGGCACATGGGTTCAGTCACTTCACCTTCACCAGGAGGCAGCTGCTGCTACTGTCCTCATTTTGCAGATGAGGAAATGAAAGCACAGAGAGGGTAAGAAACTTGCCCAAGGTCACTCAGCTGGTAAGAGGTATCACCAGGGCTTAAACAGCATCATGTCCTGGACTCTGGGTTCCTACCTTCATGGCTTCTCACAGGCTCCGTAGCTAGAATGCTGCTCATGTCGCAGTTCCCCGAAGGTAAATCAAAGGGCTCCTTACAGCAAAAGAGGAATGGAGGCTGGGCTGGGAAACACAACACGTGCTCACAACAGAGCCTAATGGTCCAAGGGACCAAGGGGAGGAGGTTTGAGACCAAGATCTGGGTCCTCAGAGAGGTGGGTAACCATTAGACCCAAACTGACTTACTACAGGGCCAGGACATGGCCCTGGCTGGAAGATGTGTGTGCCTATTTGACATAGACATACCAGAAATTCCTTAAATGGGATAACTGCTTACCTCAGGGCCACAAGAATGAGAACTATTCATGGATTGGTGCTCACAGCTGTCTGGGTCACCCACCTACATGAGTCCTGGACACAGGAGATGATGTCCCTGTGCAGAGCAGAGCCCCTTGTACCCAGCGTCCAGGAGATCACCATACAAAATATTGCTCTGCCTGCATCTGTTTGTCCTCTAGAGCTGGGCCCCCCATGCAACTAAACTGTCTTTCTTTCTATGGCCTTGAAAACCACTTAAAGGCAAAATCCTCCTTAAAGAGACGTGAAAACACATCCGGCCTGTGATTCAGTGAGACGCACATAACAGGTGCTCGATGCATGTTTGCTGTTGATAATGAAAAGACAAGATGTTGGGAAAAGCCATATTGTGCTGTGGGGTGTCTCACCTCCTCAATCTATAAAGCAATTTCACTGAGAAAGATTCTTCTGGGAGAACTTGCTGGTTTAAGCTGTGCTCACTCAGCTTAATCACAATGGGATTCAAGAATTAGTTCCAATCCAAAGGAAAGAGAATGTTATTCAAAAAATTATAATCTCGCCTCTCTTTCTGCTGTTGGTGTCCTTATCTCCTTAATACAGCACATTTACATGTTTGTTCTTGTCCCCAAAGGAGCAGACATAGGAGATTCTGAGACATGGACCTCATCTGAATTGGTTCGGAGACAATTCTGAGTGATTTTCTAATATTAAAAACAGTGATTCAAATGAAAATATTTTTAAACATCTTTTTAATTTATTAAGAGGAAAGTTTTAAAACATTTTAAGTATGTACAAAATTTTCCCATCCTCCATTTTATTCCTTTTCCTTCTTTAAAATTTTAGGGAACCCAGCAAATGCTGTATGATCCCAAATGCTGGCTCTGTCCTAAAGGCCAGGCCAAGGACCCACAACTATGAATATTCCTGCAAAGAAGGTGGCTCTAGATTCACTCAAAGCCTTGTCTGCTCATCCTCCTGAAAATCATCCACTTGAGCAATTATGGAATTTTACAGCCAAAAAAGCAGTGATTTTATGAAACATTAATGGGGCACTTGGCTATGAACAAGCTGTGGTTCTGGGCCCCTTTCCAATCCCTCTGTCACGTAGGTGCAAGGGTTTTCTCCACCTTCGTCTGTACCCATTGTATTCTGTCTTAGGCATGGTTCCTCAGAAGATGACCGTGAAATAAAGATTTGTGTGCAAGTGATTTATTGGGAAAGTGCTCCCTAGGGAAACCAGCTAGGCAGTGGTGGAAGTTGTGCAGAAGTGGGACAAAACCAAGCAAGGTGCTGATCAGGCAAAGTCATGCGGAGAGTAAATTTCCAGGCACTCCAGAAGCTTCAGGGAAGTTCCCTGAGAAAGAGAAAGAGGCAGACTCTTGTAAATAAAAGCACATCAAAGCCAGGAACCCACAACAATAGTAAAAAGTGATCCGAGGAGACCTGGGGGAAGCACCAACATTGTCCACCACACATTGTTTTTTAAAAGAATATTTTTGTGTCATCCTAGTTATTGATCTTTGTAGCCAGGGACAATTTTTTTTTTTTTGAGACAGAGTCTCACTATGTCATCCAGGCTGGTCTCAACCCTGAGCTCATGTGATCCTCCCACTTCAGCCTCCCAAGTAGCTGGGATTACAGGTGTGTGCCGCCACACCCAGATCCTACACATATTTAATGGAGAGAGTAATGGAGAGAGAGTAGATTGTATGAGGTTGGAGGTGGGGGAAATAAAATGAGAAATACTCAGGAAGAGTCTGGGGTGCAGGGGATCTCCAGATTTTTGGGTTCCATCCTGATATCCCCATTTTTATTGGCAAAGTCTCAGTCTTTATCAATCAGATGCTTAACTTGGATCATAGAAAATGTTAATATTGGGAATTTGGTCCATGCTACAGTTCAGCAATGCATATGATCACTTCTAGACTTACTTTTCAGTGCACTTATTGTGTCAGCTCTAAGCAGGAATGGCATTATTTAGTAGGGTCACACTGTGTTCCCTAAGATCTGTGTCTAGCTGCACAACCCAGATAGAGAACTTATTCTTCAGTCACTGTAAATTGTTCACTGCTGTTTTGAGCCCCCATCCAATACTGCAGTTCTTCATATTTCTTATCCCCTTTAAACTACTCCATAACTACATGGCTACCCAAGTCTCCAAAGCTTCACTTGCAGAGGTAGTCTGAATCATAAGAAACCACAAGCAGTAGCTTAATGTACTATTACATTGCTGTTTAAAATGGAATTGTAATCTTCCATCCTGAGTTATAAAGACTTTTTTACTGTCCCGATTACCATTCGAAACACCTTGCATGTTTTCTGAGTGTTTGGTTCCATGCAACCCCACTCCTGGCACTAATTTTGTTATAGCAAGTCTTTTGGTCACAAGGAATAGAGGCTCACTTGAGTCAATTAGGAACAAGAGAATTTATTGTAATTTATTATAAATATATTGTTGAACTTGGAAGGATATTGAAAGCTGCCGGGAATTCTTGCACTTTCTTGGAATCCCTGCTCCTCTCTTTATCTGTTATCTCTCTCTGTTTTTCCTTTCATTGGTTGATTCCACTTGTTTATTCTCTCTATGCTTTTCCTCAGTCTTATAGTTTCTGCTCTCTCATAATTTCAGTTTAAATTTTTTAATGCCATAAATTTTCTGCCTCCATTAGTGTTTGGCAATGTTTCCCCCTCATTTTAGTGATGCAAACAGGGGTTTGAAAAGTGCCCAGGAGTTTGAGGCTACAGTGAGCTATGATGATGCCACTGTACTCTAGCCTGAGCAACGAGCAAGACCTTGTCTCAAAACAAAACAAAACAAAAACAGTATTAATCGTAATAAAACTCACTTCCCCTCCTCTGCCATTTCATAGAGTATCCTCCACAATGTCCTTATAGCAGATACAAGTACAAGCATCATGAAAGTTTTTCCTATAATTTCCTCTAACAAACATTGATAGGGTCATGCCAAAGCACAACTTGGCAAAAGCTGTTCTGGGAGAGCAAAAACAATTCAGTCCTAAGACACAACTCTCTGCCACCCGGGATTAATGCACATTTCGGAAGACTCAGGCAGTGGCTGGATGGCGTAACTTTCAGGCAATCCTTTGTAAATATTGTTTCTTTTAATCAAGCTTTTGATAAATATTGAGTAGCGGGGAGTTCAAGGTTGCCTGGAGTACTTAGAATGCAGCTATTCTTTATGCTGGCTAAATGCAGACTTTAGCAGTCAGTCTAGCTGGTAGTCGGGCAGTTTTGCTTCCGGGCAGTTTGACGGGCTTGACAAGGATACCTGGCTCTATGGTGGCAATCACTCTCTGCTGCAGTTATGCTGTGTAACAAATCATCCCACAACCCATGGCCTGAAACAAGGATCATTTATTCCCAAAATGTCCCTGGTGGCTGGACTCAACTGTGTTTGGCTCTGAACAGCAGTTTTGATCTAGCTATTCTACACATCTCCCTTCCTACGGATCTGGGATTAGCCAGGACTTGTTCTTCTCTTGGTGTTGGCAGAAACATAAGAAAGCAAGATTCACAGCACAAGGTCATCCCATGCCTTTGCTTTTATTACATCCATCAACCTTCCGTTGGCCAAACCAAGTCACGTGGCCAAACCCAATATCCACGGAGTGGGGATGTCTACACTGTTCACCATGTGGAGGGGAGTCAATAACATTCACCCTAAATGATAATCCGAGCCATCACATTCTCCTTGAAAAGCAATTTGGTAACACTGATGAGAATGACTAAAATTAAAGAGACTGACACATCAAATAGGGGTGAGAAAGTGAAATACCTGGAACTCTCTCACACCTGTTATGAGACTATAAAATGGTACAATCACTTTGGAAAACAGTTTGGCAGATTTTTAAAAGGTAAAAAATAAAATACATGTAAATATGTTACTAGTCCTCTAATTCTAAGTATTTACCCAAAAGAAATGAAAATACATAGCCCTCCAAAAACTTGTACATGAATGTTCATACCAGATTTATTCATAATAGCCCCAAAGTAGAAATAACCCAAATGTCCATCACCAAGAGAATGGATAATCAAATTGTGGTTTGTTCATATGAGATACTGTTGACTAATGAAAGGAACAAATTATTTATATATGCAACAAAATAGATTTCAAAAACATTATATTGAGTAAATGAGCTAGACACTAAGTACATGTTATATGAATAAATTAGTATCGAATTCAGGAACAGTCAAAACTAACATAAGGTAATAGAAATCAGATCTGTGGCTGCCTTTGTCTAGAAGGGGCATGAGGGAACATTCTGGAGTGAGGGAAATGCTCTATATCTGGATAGGGATGCTGGTTACATGGGTGAATAAATTTATCAATACTCATTGAATTATCATCCAAAATATACATTTCACTGTATATAAATTTCTATCACTTAATAGAAAACAAAATGGAATTTGGGGTTGAATCTGGATCACAAAGAAGATTAAACTCCATGGCCAGACTTTCTGTGCCATCGACCTGACTAACCCGTGTCAGCCATAATCAAACTCCACAGGACAACACCCAAAGGCTGGTTGATCTTGAGCAAGTTATGCTCTTCAAGGAAAACTGGCTGTTAAATGGTCTTCTAGGAGCTATGTGTGAGTTTCTGAGAAAGCTCAACCTGAGACAAGGACCTGGACGCAGGTGGCTTCTCTGGGAGGTGAGCCAGGAAGCAGGATCAGGAAGAGTGGGCTGCAGAAGGAAGGAATACCACACAGTGAGACCCTGAAGAGCAGCTGAGCAGATTCCACCAGGAGCTCTGGGAGGGGCACAGAGTTCCCCCAAGAACCGTCCAGAAGAAAACATAGAGCGGGGCTTTATCATCTGCTCCCACCTGCGGTGGTGGTGGTGTTCCTGCTCCATTTCCAAGCTGCACTTGTGGATTGGACTGAGCTCTCCTGTCCCTCCAGAGAAGGCTCCAACGCAGGAAACCAGAGAGATACAGAGTACAGGCTTGAAGGTGAGATGCTGTCAGTATGACTCTGAGCCCACACGGGGATGGGCCATCTCGGCTGCAGGGGACATCACAGGTGGGCTGAGGGGATGTGGCATGGGGCACCAAAAGTGCCTGCCACAGTCACTGCATGGGTTGATTTTGCTGCAAGAGGCTGCCAGTTAAACCTGGAGGATTGTCTAAATTGAAATGATAATTCTGGTTTTAGAATCATTGATCTGCAGCTCTTGTTTTTAGACCTAATTAGACAGCAGGATTAATCCCCCATCGTGATTAGCTGGGTGTTGTGGCATTCGCCTGTGGTCCTAGCTACTCGGAAGGCTGAGACAGGAGGATCAATTGAACCCAGAAGTTTGAGGTTGCAGTGAGTTATGATGACGTCACTGTACTCTAGATGGGCCAACAGAGCAAGATTCTGTCTCAAAAATAAGTAAAGAAAGAAAGAATTTTCTATTATGACTCCCATGACTGTCTAATCTTAGTGCTCAACCATAAAAGATTGCTTATTTTTCTGTATTTATTAGATGGGAAGTGGGCAAGAATCTAGTTAGTCCAAAAGTATGGCTTAGCCATTCAACATATAAACTCAAGAAATGTTGAGCAGTGGAGAGTGGGGACACACCTATGCCCTCCCCCTCTATAAACCAGTCATTGAAAGGCAGTGACTGACAATAGTGCCCCATGCAGACGCCCTGAGTGCTGTGAGAATTGGCTTCTCATAGTGCGGTTTCCTCTTCCCCAGAGAACTGTCCCCAGCAGATGGTGCCAGCTTATGACCAATGACCTATCCTCTTGCCTAAAAGTGGGACTGACTTTGTGGTAGAATTCATGCTCCGGAGCCCCCTCTCGGATCAGGCTGAGGCCAGTCTTTGTGTGAGACCACATCCTCGCTCAGCTCTTTCCCCCAACCCTGAAGAAATCACTTGAGTACAAATCTCATCTCAGGCTTTCCTTCTAGGGAACTCAACCAAAGGTGAATGGTGTCATGGATTGAATTGTGTCCTCCGAAAAGATATGTTGAAGTCTTAATCCTCAGAATCTGTGAATGTGACATTATTTGGAAATTGGGTCTTTGCAGACCTAATGGAGTTAAGATGAGGTCACTGGCAGTCATTGGAGATGCCAGCCATGGCGTTGTGCTACCCCATGGCCATGGCTTCAACAAGGCCACAGCATGACCAAGAACATGAGCAAGCCGAGGCACAGCCACTGCCACAGGCACCTCACCAAACACACCAAGTTTGTGTGGGACATGATCTGAGAAGTGTGTAGCTTCGCCTTATATGGGCAGCATGTCATGGAGTTGCTCAGGGTCTCCAAGGACAAACGGACCCTCAAGTTCATCAAGAAAAGGGTGGGGACACACGTCCATGTTAAGAGGAAGCAGGAGGAACTGAGCAATGTCCTGGCCACTACAAGGAAAGCAGCTGCCAAGGAGGACTGACCACTTTCCCCTTTGTGCACAATAAAATCTTTATAGAGATAAAAAAAAAAGATGAGGTCACCAGGACAGGCCCCAATCCAATATGACGGGTGTCCTTATACAAAGAGGAAAATGCCATGCAAAGACAGAGACTCTTAGGGACTCTCTCATATGGTGACAACCATGTGACGACGGAGGTGGAGATTGCAGTGATGCACGTGCAAGCCAAGGGGAACCAGGGCTTTCTGGCCACCAACAGGAGCTAGGAAGAGGCAAGGAAAGGTTCTACCCAGAGTCTTAGAGGAAGCATGGCCTTTGACACTTTGATTTTGGACTTTTGGCCTCCAGAAATGTGAGAGAATAAATTTATGTGGTTTTAAGCCACCCAATTTGTGGTACTTTGTTAGTCTGACCCTGACACTGGGGTAGTTTTAAGGTCCGGCTTCCATGTGAGCTTCGCTAACGAGGGGAAGGGGATTCTGAGCACAAGCAGTCAGCCCCGAAGTCACATCTTTCCACAGTCTTCAGCCACGGGGGAGCAGGGTTATCAGACTAGGAGGAAACATTTCTTTCGACAGTCAAGGAGGCTTGAAGGTGGGAGGGAATTTGGGGTACTCTGAGCCCCCCAAATCCACTCGTATGCTCTAGCATCCTTCCACTTCTCTGGGTCTCATTCTTTCCTGACCCACAGTATAAAATGATTTCCTCTGCCTGCTCCTCTACCACCCACTTCATTTTTATCCATTGCTTAAGAAGAAACCCTTCAGTGCAAAACAAGGTAGAAAGGGCAGCGTTTAATACCCACTAGCCTGCAGAGATGGTTTTGTTTCCATGGAGGAACAGCTCAGAGTAATTGATACTTACTGCTGGGTTTCATTTTATTTTGATCACACCCTCCCTCATCAAATAATGTAAGACAGCCTGACTGGGTGCTGAGATCCACCCAAGCCTATTAGTAGAAATTAGCTTAATTCTCTCGCTAAAAATTTAATTCATATAAACCCATGGGCTGGTCCTTAAAAAGAAAAAATATATATTATAGCTTACTTAAAAAAAATCAAGCATCTACACTTCCCACTTACTCAAACTATCTCTACCAGTATTCAGTAAGTCTGAGTTTCTAAGTGGCCAGTGAGGATGGAGTGTAACGAGGCCCTACCTGGGCACTCACATAACTACAAACAATTTCTAACCTGTTTTTAGCCTTCCTCGTCTCCTACCTTAGCAGGCTAATAAACAGTGAAAATATTAAAGCACCTTGACCTCCACGTGCTGTTCAGCGCTCAGTGGGCTGAGTCTGGGTCTGGGAAGGTGGATGATGAACCAGATGATCACAAATATGTGAGCAGAAAGAGAACACAGCTCCACATATGCAGCATAAATGATAGAGGATTGTGATATTTGTAAAACATTAATAGCAAGTGGATTCTGGTGGGAGCAAATACATAACCTATAACCCCAAATTCCATTCCTGGATATATACCCAAGAGAAACTGATACCTCTGTCCACGAAAAGACACATACGAAAAGGTTCAGAGAAGATTTAGTCATCATAACCCCAAACTTAACTCAGTCCATCAACAGGAGAATGAGTAAACACTAGGGCATAGCCACACATCGGAATATGATATAACAATGAGAACGAATGAACTATTGCTACATGTAGCAACACGGGTGATTCTCACCAGCATAATATTGAGCCAAAGAAGCTGGGCACAGAAGAGTAGATAATCTAGGATTCCATTTGTATAAAATTTCAAAGCAGGCAAAACTAACAGTCTATGCTGTCAGAGATCAGGATGATAATTTTTCTTGGTAGGAGGGATGGTATTGCTGGGGTGTGGAGAAGTTTTGGGGGGCTAGGTGCTGAGCACATGGTGTGTTCACTTTGTGAAAATTTGATGGGCTGTAAACCTGTAATTCATGCATTTTTCTCCAAATCCATTAAACCAATTAAAAATGTACCCAAAAAAAGAAAGTGGACTTTTTTTACCCTACTTTTGAACACACACACACACACACACACACACACACACACACACACACATCTCCGTAAAACATCTTTTACAGGACTTAAAACATGCTGGGAAATGATAAAGAATACAAGTTAATATCTTCTCACTTCAAATCTTTCACAAAAGAATTACAAAAGCATGTTAAGTTCAATCCAGGAAAAGTGAGGCAGAGACATAAAATGTAACCATAAAGTTTGTACCCTCATAATATCCTGAAATAAAAAAAAAACCAGAAATATACCTGTCTTCAAAATGCAACTGTTAACACAAACATTACACTCTAGTTCAGTACCAAGGCTCTCAGAATAATCTGGCAGAATATCCCTCACTGCCACTACCCAGTAGATGTTATAAAGCTTTGTCTCTATTTTAAAAAGTCCCTTCTGAAACCAAAACAGCAGGAAAAACTCCAGCTTTATAATTTAATGGCATTTAGAAAGTTGAACCAGAAAGGCGTCTCAGATTGGCTTTCTGGAAAGTTTGGCTGAAATTATTTGCAGAATTTCTCATCTATCACAAAAGCAAAGTTGTTTTTTTTTTTCTCACTCCTTTAATGAGAGTTTTGATTGCAAAAAATAGACAAATTCTGAAAAATCAAATTTTGCATTTCTCAAGACCAATAGGCCTTTTCTTCCCTCATTCCCATCCCAACAACTACCTGCTTGAGACCCTACTGAGTATCCAGCTAAGATTTGCCAAAATATCTGACCCACTGAGAGGTTTGTGTGGTACCACTGGCTAATGTTTGCTTCTGGCACTTTCCCCCTGCCTTAGCTGTGAGTATCTGACATTCAGAAAGCAGGATGCTCTGAGAATTGGAAATAAAACCCCCAAGCTATGATTCTCTGCTTCAAGAAAGACCAGTGTGCATTCCACAAAAAGAGAGATGTCTTTAGTTTCTAGGTATGGAAATCTCAGGTGGCTGGAGAGCTGCTCTTCTAGAAACCTGGTAGGCAGAAGGAAATAAGTCTCCTGGAAGGAAAATGTTAAAAACATAAATAAAACAAAAGGGGGAAGCTGGGGCGTAGCAGGGAAGGTCTCGATGTGAGCTGACTGTGGCAAGTCTTCCCAGAGGGAACCACGATGCTTGGTCCAAAGAGTATTTCTCCTCTGGGACTCCCTTCTTTTAGGGTGAGCTTTCAAATCTGTAATTGTCCAAGCTTCTCGCCCAAGCAGCTGGCCTTGTTAGGGCCTCTAAGCCACCTGTGTGGTTTGTTATTATTATTATTACTTTTGACAGATTAAAACAACGCATAGATTCCATTCATCCAGGTGACCTTACCCCGCCGAGGCCATGCGGTTAGTTAGCGGTTCAGCCGGTTCAGCCGAGTGTGAGAAGAGGTTTTGGAAAGGGCCACGCTTTTCTGCCACCTTAAGCCTCCTTTAACCCCTGGCCCTAAGTCAGTTCTGCGTGAGGAACTGGACTTACCATTTACAAATGGTGTTTTGATAATCAACTCTGAGGCTCCTACAATACATTTTCTTTGGACGTGTTTCTTGTGTTTTAAATCTTTGTCCTTTTTCTTACATAAAACATACGTATAGAAAACACATAAGCCCATATGGAGCCTGATGCATTTGTAGAAAGTGATCCTGTAACCAACATTGGGATGAAGAACTAAAGCACGACGGTCCCCAGAGTATCCCCCATTCCCCTCCCGGTTGTCAGCCCCCCACCAAGGGTAACTACTCTCCTGATTTCTAATCCTATCGACAGCTTGGCCTGTTTTTGAATTTTAGGTGGAAACACCATCTTTTGCTCCTTTGTGTCAGACCCAGACTGCCTTTGGGTCGTATTTGCCAGAGCCATCCCTGTGGCTGTGCATAGCTGTGGTCCTTCCTCCTCATCGCTGTGGAGTCACACAGAGTGTGACAGTGCCCCAGTATGTCCATTCTACTGTTGGTAGCTTCCAGTTCGGGGCTATTACAAAATAGTGCTGCTATTATGAACCATCTGGAACAGTCCTTTGGTGAACACATGGCATGTTTCTAAAGGGAACATCCTAAAAATGTTCAAGTCTTGGCTGGGATAAAGTCAAGGCCCCCAGGAGACTGGGCCATGCAATGGTTAGGGACACAGTCTCTGGGCCAAACTGGCTCCATCTGAGTTCGGGATGTGCTGTCTGTCAGCTGACTGATATTGGGCATTTTACTTAATTGTCCCAGGCCTCAGTTTCCAAGTCTACAATAGGGAACAATAATAAGAACCTCCTCATAGTGTTTTAGCGAGGATTGAATGAGTCAATGCTGGAAGAATGCTTGTACATTTTAAGTACTGGTTCAGAGTTCTCTAATACTGTCATCATGCTGGCAACTTGACCTCTCCTTCACTAATGTGGGATTGTCCTGGGTAGTAAATGGCGTATAGAAAGAGGATTGAAAGAATTTGGTAGCACGCTGCCTCTCAGCACTGTGCCCGACATGGGGAAGATGTGCCCACATGGGCACCAGCCTGTGGAAGCCATCCAATCTCCAAGCTTACCGCCCATCCAGGGTCGCATCTGGGACCTCGCTGCCTCCCACCTCCCCACCTGCTCACCCGCCCCTCCTCGGCCTGCTGCTGCAGCTTTGTACCCTTCCAATGTTCTCCTAATTCCTTACCCACTGGGGATGTTTTTACCCTGAGTAGAATACAGACTCTTTCCCGCATGGTGCCATTAGCAGAAAGAAACCGAGACCCGTAATAACCGACTGCTTAAAACAGCACAGCTGCCTCAATTGGGGGTCACCACATAGACCAGAAAACAAGGCAGCAGTTTATAAAATATAGTTTTATTTGAATAAGACCAGTCCACATGGGATTAATTAAATACATCCACAGCGAGTGAAAGGATGCATGTTGGTGGATTTGCTCGTCCGCCTTCCCTATCACAGCTCTGGAAGGTTTAGCTTCTGTTGCTTTTGTCTGCACAGGATTAAGAAGGAGGAGGTTGGACGGGGTTATTAAAAGAAAAGAGAGCATGCCTGGTGACCTAATTCCCTTCTGCATCTTTATCATGTACTGGGATGTACAAATCCCCATATGGGACAATAATGCAAATGAGTTTTACTGGAGAATAAAACATTTGAGACAAAAAAAAAAGGAAACATGGGTTTGTCATACAATATCACTGTGACTAATAATGCTCAGACTTTAAAAATGACATTGTATTATGAAGTTTTATTTCCTGTCCCTGTGGACAACCAACCAGGCATAGCAATTCAGAATTCAAATACTGTACAAGGATATACAGTAACTATAGTTCTCTGAGGATTTGAGCAAATGTCAGAAAACCAAGCCTCAAGTCAAATTTATTAGTTGATGCGGATATCTAACAATTTTACATAGACGCTGATAAGGCCATCTGGGAATCCCTTTCACCGTTAAGTGATTTAGAGGCCCCCACAGAAATTTCCTCGTCTGCCACATCTCACTAAGCAGCATGCCTCCCCCACGACAGCAAACCAGGCTAAAACAGCAGCACTAGTTATTTTTCTAATGGATACATTTTTCTTCAAATATTTTTTTCCTAGAAGATCCACAGATAGAGTGATTGCTCATGAAATCTGTGAAAACCAGAATGAGAGATGTGAATACAATTTTAAAATTTCAGCGTGGGGCTGAAAAAAGAATAGTTCTCTT
Organism: Avahi laniger; assembly: GCA_963575035.1. Classification (NCBI taxonomy): domain Eukaryota; kingdom Metazoa; phylum Chordata; class Mammalia; order Primates; family Indriidae; genus Avahi; species Avahi laniger. The sequence goes on along the minus strand of CAUYSK010024038.1, from coordinate 11,016 downwards.
CCAGACTTACTCTCTGTCCCAGTGCACGCTTCCAGTTTGGTTGTTAGAGTTCTAGGGGAAATAAGTTGTTCCTAATGGATGAAAGTTTCTGGGTTCTTCTGGACCAAGCTCAGCTCTTGGAGGCAGCAAAGAGTAAGGCTTGAAGAGGTGAGTGTTGGTGACCAGGGTTCTAGCCTGGACTGGCTGTGGATGGGAGATGCATTTGGACACAGAGCTCCTCGGTCCAGGGCTCATGCTTTGAACCTGCAATTGACACTTGGACCAACTGACCCATAAAGTTTCCTTCTGGGTCAAGAGATTGCACACTGGAGGGCCACAGTCACACCCTCCTGTGGATTTCTCTTCTCTCTCTAAATGTCACCCACCTCTCTTGCTTCCTTCAGAGCAAACATCCACTCCATCACTACTCTAGCATCCTACTACTGCCAAATATTACTCAACCCACCCCCCGTAATGCCAAAGAAAAGACAAAATGCAGGGTTTTTTTTTTTTCTGTTACACATGCCCTACATATGTGTTGAGCTTAGAAATTATCCCAGAACTTGGAAATAATTTTGAAAAGTTGGTTCAACAAACTTTTGGTTGGTAAAAGGGACAGAAAGTAGGTTCTGGAATGCAAAGTCTGGATCCCTGTTTTTGGCAGGCATGCAGTCTGGTCTGGTCAGGAAGAGGGACTGGGGCACAGCTGAGTCTACACCTTGTGGTCCTGCTCTGAAAGAAACTCCCACTGAGGGATCTGATGCAACCTGGGGGAATTTAAAGGTGGCTTCTTGTCCAAGCAAAGTCTTAAAGGACCAGGAGGAAGCAATCAGGTGGCAAATGCAAGGAAGGACCGTCCAGGTGTGAGTAAAACAGCAGATGCATTCTGGGAGCTATAAGTAGTCAGGCACTTCTGGGGTGTAAATTACAAGGCCAAAAGTGATAGGAGAGAAGCTGTCAGTCACGCAGGTCTCTTAAGATGCTGGGAAATGTTACCTTTATCCTGTGCTTAGCAGGGCACAGGAGGTATTCAAGAGTTTCCAAGCACAAAGAGGATGTAGGGTCAGATTTGCATTTCCATTAGGTTGCTCTACTCTGGTAAATAGGTAAAGGGCAGATTTGTGAGGGTTGGGGAGGATGGAGACCACTTTAGGAGCTAATGCAACCATCCAGGCAGGGAATATTCCAAATGAGTCATGGCAGCAAGATTGATGTAATAACCTCCGGCACCCTGCCAGCCATGCAAACAAAGCCTGAAATTTCAGTAGCTTCCTATCATAGAGGCTTATTTCTTTTTCACATAGCAGCCCAGTGGAGTGTGTTTCTGGCGGGGCAGAGGGCTTTTCCCTGGTAGTTCAGCACCCCAGATCCTTTCCTTCTTGCAGGTCCACAGTCCTAAGAACCTGTGAGTCCCCTGCATCTAGGCAGAGGGAGAAAGAGAGAATGGGAAAATGCCACCCACTTCTCCACAACCTTGGCCTGAAAGAGACACACATCACTTCCATTTTCATAGCTGAGAGCTGGTCACGTGGCCCGATCAGATGCAGAAATGTCGTCTTGACTGTGTTGTTGCTTCCTAACCACAACCCAGTACTACGGATGGGAAAGCTTCAAGTTTTGGAGGACAGTTAGAGGCAGAGGAAGGACTGCTGGTGAGAACGTGGGGGGAGTTGTGTGGGCAGGATCTGGGGGGCGTTTCCATCTGGCCGAAAGTAGCAGGTAAATGGGAAAGGGAAGAATGCCTTCCTTTCTGACTTAGACATTGGCGATACCAATTGACAGCTGAAATAGAAAAGAAGGAAATATGGTTTTTTTGCAGGGGACGGGGGAGGAAAATGATACATTTTGCTTGGTGGCTTAGTGTACATCTCGGGTCAGGTTAGTGGAAACAGATCTTGAGATGAGGCTCCATGTACAGGTGACTCACTAAGGAAGTGCTCCCGCAGTAGCCTAATAAGGGAACTGGGGGAACAGGACAGGGGAGGGAATAAGCCCAGCAGGGATAAGATTTCAGGCAAAGTCACACCCTCAGCCCGATCCCACAGAGGAACTCTAGCACTTCTGGCTCTCTGTGTTGGGGGGCAAAATGGCTCTAGCAGCCTACGGGTCATCACTGAAGAGATGGGTGCGGGCAGGTAGAAGCAAAGCCACAGAGAAGCTGGGGAAGGAAACACAGAAATAACAGAATAGACCCAAGGGCATTTGAGCAGAGCATCGAATAGCATCTACTACAAAGTCCCTTTGGGAACATTCGGTAGGAAATATGAGCAGAACATGGGGTATTTAAGTCTGAAGCCTGAGAGAGGTCAGGATGAAGGCTGCAGACCTGTGTGGACTCTACACACAGGTGGAGGTTAAAACCACAGTGGGAGATGGGGCTGTCGTGGGAGGCAGTGCAAAGTCAAAAGACGAAAGATCTAGAACTTTCCGGAACACCAATGCTTAAGTGTCTGGACGAAGAAAAAGCAATGAATAACACTGAGAATGAGCATCCAAAGAGGCAGGAGAACCAGGAAAATATGAAGTCACCTGTCTCGGAGGAGTTCAGAAAGACAAGGACTAAAACCGATGCTAGCAATGAGGAGGCCATTTCCTAATTGTGACAAGAGCAGATTCAGTTTCATTCTGCCAAAAACCTCCCCTTGTTTATTTTTTAAAAAAAATTTTATAACTGTACTTTATTTGGCAACAAGTGTGGTAGGTTTGTATTAAAATACCATAAGGAAAGGGTTAACAGAATATTTTGGCTTATTATTGACACCCAAAGGAACTCACTTCTTACTCTCACACCTAAGATATTTTATCACCCTGTGAGATAGAGGCTTCTCATTTCAATTAGTGAAAAGCTTGCCATTAGCTGACTAATTAAGGCTATTCTCTCACATCTATTTTCTAATTACAGTCACCACTGAGATATTTTCACCCAAGTGGCCAGCGATGCTGTGGATTTATTTTAAATTTAGTTTGACAATAACAAACAACTAATTAATGTTTATAAATATAATAAAATCCCTCCTGACGAGTTGTGGGTATTGCATACACTAGCAACCAGTTTATTAAAACATTAATTGCAGTTGGATTTGTTTTGGGATTCATGCATAATCCATTTAGTACATAGCAGGACCGACTCATTTTGAAGGGATTATGAATGAAATCCTCCACAAAGTCTTGCGTTTAATTCACATTGTAGTCAAGGAAGGGGAAAGTTTGCTTTCATCAAATTCTGTGGCTCTTCAGGCTTCTTCAATGTGGTACTTCATTCATTCATTCCTTCATTCATCCATTTAGTATTTATCAAGCATCTATTGTGTACATAGCTCTGTGAAGTTACTCAAAATATGTTTGTGGCGTATACAGATGAAAATTGCGAAATTAGATCAATCAAAATCCCTACACTTTTGGCCAGAGTGTAAATTGGTACCCCCCACTTTGGAAAACAGAGAGTATCTTCTAAAGCTGAATATGTGTCTACCTTAAAACAGCAATTCTATTCCTCGGTATACATTCAACATAAATATGTCCACGTTTCACTCATAAGACACATATCAGAACATTCATTGCAGCGCTATTTGTAACAGACCCGAACTGGAAACTACTTGAATGCCCATTAACGTAGAATGAGTGAATAAATTGTGGCATATTCCCATCATGGAATACAATATAGCAATGAGAATGAACAAAGTTCAAAAGCAAGCAACCTACTCTATGGTGCTAGAAGTCAGAATAGTGCTTATCCTTGGAGGTGGGTAGTGAATGAGAGTTTTTGAGGTTCTGGTAATATTGTCTCATCATCTGGATTCTGGTTACATAAGTGTGTTCCATTCAGATTATGATTTATGTACTTTCTATTCATATTTTATCTTAATAAAATTTGCAAAAGAAACAAACAAAAATAAACTCAAACTGTTAGCTAGAGACTGGCCTTCATTTTGTGTGTTTATGCTTATGCTAATGAAAGTGGTTTTATGATAATTCAAGTCTGATCATGGATTTCTCTTGGTTCTCTGGGTCCGGAGTTCAGGCAGCACCATGTGCCGTCAGCTGGGGTCATCACTCAGCTGTGTTGAGCTGGCCGTGGGGCTGGGCTGGAGGGTCAAGGAAGGTTCCACCTCAGTGCTGCTGCACGTGGCCTCTCTTTCCTGTGGTGTTTCCTTGTCGAGAGTCCAGCATGAATTTCCTTACAACATGGTGGCGAGATTCCCCGGTAGAGAGAAAGCAAATCTGCCGGCCCTCTTGCATCCTGAGCTCAGAAATGCCAGAAGGACACATGCCATTTGTTGGTTGCAGCAGTTGCAGAACCTGCCCAGACCCACGGGAAGAGCGCAGACTCCACCAAGGGCAGGAGCAGCGTGCTCTCTTGGGAGGGGAGGGCACGTGGTGGCCTTCCTTGGAGATCACTCCACAGAGGCCTCGCTCCCCCGTGCTCCACCGGTGCTTCCTGGGACCACTTCCCAAATAAACTAAAGTCTTTGTCTCAGGGTCTGCTTCTGGGGGACCCAACCAAAGGCAGCCCGATTTTGTTTTCAGACTTAGTCTTTATTTTTTCAGTGCTTAATCCCAACTTTGGAAAACATATGTTTTTATAAAAAGCTGATTTTAGCATGACATACAAGCCCTAAGGTGGAGAATTTGCCATGAACAGAGCCAAGCAACTTGGCACTTTATATTGACTTTATAAGCTGTCCAGCGCTGGGCTCCTCACCACTGAGCCACCTGGAATGTATCTCTAAGGCAGCTCCCCTTGGACCGTTCCTTGTCCAAAAGTATTTAACACACTGTGAGATGGGGGCTAATGAGCTAGCCTGTTGGTGGCAATGTATCTTTTTTTCTCTTTTTCTTGATCACTTTTGCTACTGGTTTATTAATTTTATTAATCTTCAAATAGCCAGCTTTTGGCTTTATGGGATTTTCTCTCTCTACTATGCATTTGTTTCCCATTTTATTGGTTTTTGCTCTTGTCTCTTCCTCTACTTTGTGGTTCTTTCTCTGGCTTCAGAGATGGTAGCTTAGATCAGGGGTCCCTAACCTATGGTGAGTTATATAATTATTTCATTATATATTACAATGTAATAATAATAGAAATAAAGCAAACAAAAATGTAACATGCTTAAATCATCCCAAAACCATCTCCCTGCTCCCTGGTCTGTGGAAAAATTGTCTTCCATGAAAATGGTCCCTGGTGTCAAAAAGGTTGAGGACCACTGGCTTAGATCATGGGGTTTCAGCATTTCTTCTTTTCTGATACATGCATTAAAGGCTTTAGCAGCATCCCGTAAGTTTGACATATCTTGGATTATCTTCAGTGCTACCAAAATGGGCTTAGGTCTCCCAAAGCAATTTTCTATGATGCGATTTTACCCACATAGAGTCCCAGAGATCAGATCTGGAGGACATCAAAGGAGGATTCATTGTCCTGCTTCCAGAATGGGGGTATGTAATCTAGATCACATCTCATCAGTAGGATCCCATTTACTTTAATGTAGATGATAATGTGTCAGCATTTCAGTTTTCAGGTTGTTTTCGTGTAGACTTATTGGCCTCCACCTTAATTGCTCTTTGTTAGGGTCTGACCAGGCCTTGTTCATGCCTCAGCCTAAGCTGAGGACTTTTTGCTGCCCTCACAATGGGCTCTGGTTAATAATGGCCTGTCCTGGGCTTATCTGATAGAGGGCTGACCTGTGTCTGCTGCACCCTGTGATGGCACAGCTTTTGACTGCTCTATTTACTACTTTGCCTGGCCCAGCCTGGCCCCCTGGACCTCGTGCTCTGCAAAGGACCCCACAGCTTACAGCAGTTTTCTGTCCCACCTGGTCTTGCCAGCTGTTCTCAGACAATGGCAGTCCTATAAAATAGACTTAACGAGGAATTAAAACTCTCTTTTAGGTTGGGCCCTTGAGAAGCAGAGCATGAGACAGGGATTCTGGGGCCTACAGAATGTTGGTGGGGACTCTCAGCAAGGAAGGTGGTGAAAGCAGGACAAGGCAGCCATGCACGGATATGGTCCCAGATAACCCAGCTGTGGCCTGGTCCATGCGACGGCTCTTTCAGAACACCGACTACGCTGCAAAGGTTAATCTCCACGGAGCAAGAGGTCCAGCTTTCTGTTTCTCCAAGGCAGTCAGTCATTAGCTAGGGGCTGCCTCGGCTGAGAGGAGGGGGCTACAACTTTCCAGGTGAGGCAGGTCCATTAGCTGAGGGCAGTTCTCCAAAGAAGGTGGGCAGCTGTGAACTGTGGGCAGCCCATACTTCCAACAGCGTGGAGGCAGGGCACTGGCCCAGTACCAGGGATCTGCGTGGGACACCCATAGCATCTACTACATGCACCTGTTTTACTGAAGAGCAAATCAAAAGTTCAACCACTGCCCCAGTCACAAGGCTGGTAACATACAGAGTCAGCAGTAGCACCTGTGGTTTTGGATTCATATAGCAGCACACTGCTTTTCCCATAATTCCTCCCTGACAGAAACAGGCTATGGTTAGGTGAATTGGTTTCATTCACTCTGAACACATAGCCTCACTCTTTTAGTCATAGGCATGGCTAAGCTGATTTTTTAATTGTGACATAAAATGTCAACCGAAGTCCATAATTAGTTATAACCTGGATGCCCCTAGGTCTCGTAGGTCATATTGACATTAGCAACCAATAAACCTAGCTCATTAGCACCCATCTCTTTAATTGCACCACTCTGTGCCAAGGTCAGTTATTTCTGGGGGTTCCCAGGGGGTGTCTCATATGTGCTTGTTAATTACTCCAGCCTGCTCTTCTCCACTGTCCCGGCTCACTCTGTGGTTTAGGATTAAGTCCTGACCACAATGCCGTTGGTACCGCCATCAACTCTCCCTCCTTCTGCATCTTACAGTTCCAGTAATATAACATGGGGGGCGGGGGAGGATCAAAGTCTTTACTGAAGTCTAAAGATGTGGCAATTTCATATTTTTCCTATTAAAACTATTTTTAAAATTTAACTTAATTTATTAATGAAATCCAATTCAATGTAATTAGTTTGCCATGTCTGATTTTGGAAACATTTGTTGTAGTAATTTAAGATATTTTAATCATACATACATATCTGTTTCAGAAAATTCTTTCTTGCTGATCTTTTGCTAGTTTTCCTTTGTTTTAAACCAGTGGTAGGCTGACAAATATTAATATTTAACAACCAACTCTCTAAAGTATTGTGTATATAGTTTATATGTAGATGTTTGTATTACATAGTTTATTATAAATTTTGCTAGTGTAAAGGATGTATAGCATCTTTTTATTATTTATAAAAATAATAAAACATACAATCTTCTTTACTGTAAATTCCACATAGGCAGTTGATTTTCATAAGATGTTTTTGTTGATTTTTGCACAAGTCTTGGATCTATAGCCAAGCTGTGGTTGCAATTGATGAAAGAATTTTTGTTTAACTTAAGATAGAAGAGAAAGTTCCAAAGTATGTTGAAACTTTACTCATTCATCAACGACATGAGCGACTTCTTTGCTGAATCTGATACTAGTTTTCTCATGATAGAAGAACATGCACTCAATTTATTACACTATTCACAATGTAATGGCTGCAGGCACAATGCACTTTTACTTTGATCTGCATTATTTACATTTATTTCTACTTTTTACTGTCTAAGCCTTGAGATGAACTACAAATATTTTTTTCCCTTTTGACTTTGCTTGTTTTGCCATGTTTTGCTGGATAAAGCAAAGTTTTTCATTATTTTCATTTCAATATCCTTTATAACTTCCATATTTTGAGTCACTATTAGAAAAGTCTCATCTCCTCCAAAGTTATAAAAACATTCTCTTGTGTTTTTTAGTAATTTTAGGTTAAAATATTTTTAACATTTAAATCTTTGGCTGGGCGCGGTGGCTCATGCCTGTAATCCTAGCACTCTGGGAGGCCGAGGTGGGCGGATTATTTGAGCTCAGGAGTTTGAAACCAGCCTGAGCAAGAGCGAGACCACGTCTCTACTAAAAATAGAAAGAAATTAATTGGACAACTAAAAATATATAGAAAAAATTAGCCGGGCATGGTGGCGCATGCCTGTAGTCCCAGCTACTCAGGAGGCTGAGGCAAGAGAATCGCTTAAGCCCAGGAGTTTGAGGTTGCTGTGAGCTAGGCTGACGCCATAGCACTCTAGCCTGGGCAACACAGTGAGATTCTGTCTCAAAAAAAAAAAAAAAAATCTTTGACCCATTTGGAATTGATTCTGTTGTATGCAGGGTGAGGAATGGATCATGCTTCATTCATTTTCAGATGGCTACTCAGTTGTCCAGCTGTTGGATAGTTGACCTATTCCTCACAGGTTTGAAATGCCTCCTTATCAAATACTACTTTCTTTTCTGTTTGGGGTTCTATTACTGGATTTTCTATTCTGTTCCATGGATCTGTCAATTAGTGTGCCAGGACCACACTATTTTAATTATTGAGGCTTCATAAGATGTTTGATATTCTACCCTTCATAATGCTCAAATCCTCTACTAATAACAGTTCTTTTTTAAGATTCTTCTTTGTTACTTTAAAGTTATATTTCTGTATAAACTTAAGAATTAATTAGATAATCTAGTTTTTAAGCTCTTGGTATTTATATTGGCTTTGTGTTAAATTTCTAAGTTAATTTAAACAGAAATATCATCTTTATGATGTTGACATTTCCTGTCCAATGACATGGTATGTCTTTCTGTTTGTTAAGTCTTCTCTTTGTCCTATGATGATATTTGGAAGTTTTCTCTGTATAGGCAGTGCACATTTCTGTGTAAGTGCTTTACCTTTACCGATGTTTTTACAACAGGGCTTCCTCTTATTTCTTTGATTTGCTTGTTATTTGTATTTATACAAGTTGTTGGTTTCTATGTGCTTTGTGTCCCATTTCTTTGCTAAATTTTTGTACTGCTTGTTATAGTTTTCAAGTGATTCTCTCAAGTCTCTTGGAGAAACAATAATACTATCTGCTAAAGAGTTTTATACAAGAGGGAAAATGAATGTGTCTGGGAATGGCAACGGGGCACCCGATAAAGCCTGCGCCACCACCCCGGTCACAGCATGTGAATGTTGGGAGAACCCACAGCTTCCGCTTGACAAAGCTTTGCAGAAAGCAATATTTTTAGAGGATGAGCAGGTATCTGTTAAGGCATGGGGGCAGGGGGTGGAATTTCTCTTGGAGAAACTGAGCATGTGGGAAAATTTCCTTAAAACCAAACAGACATTCAAGGGGACCGGAATAGACTGATGACAAAAAAGTTTTCCGTGGGAGGTGAACGTGGGCCTAGGAAGCATGGGGCATCACAGGATGAGAAGGTGGGTGTCTGGAGGAGCTTGTGTTGACACAAGTATTGGCGTCAGGCAATTTGGGTGAGAAATTCAGCAGGCCTTCAGGAGATGTAGATGTTCCATCACCACCTGCAGTTGGTGCCCAGTCCTGCTGACTTGGTGGCTCCCTGTTCATTCCTTAGCATCCCAGGCTATTCTGTCTCTCCTGGAGGGACAAGTCAGAAGCTGCAGTCCCAGGATCTCCTTCTCTGTAATTCTGATGTCCTCTGGACTTGAAGATGGGTTCTAGGATGCTCCCCGTGCAGTTCTGAGGTACCTTCACCCACTTTCACCCACTGAGAAGGATCACTACGACAGGCAACATGAATGGCTCTGTCTGGAGGCTGACTCTTGGTTGTGTGGCAGATGCTGTCAGTGGTCCATCTATATCCCACTGGCCCATCCCCAAAGCCACCTGCCGTTTGAGTCAACTGTTCCTGATGACTTCCTTCACCCCAAGCAAATCCCTCCTCCATTGCTCCTTCAGTGGTATCCTCAGAAGAGTGAAAGTGCACAAATGTGTTTGGAGAGGCTGACTATAAGAAAGAACTTTCTCACCACCAGAAGCTTCCAGCAATGGAATGTGCTGCTCCCTCTTCACAGGGCATGTTAGAACACGTAGGACCTCAACTCCATGAACAGCATGAGGCATGTTTCCGTGCTGAGTGGCGAGTAGACTACAAGAGATGTTCAGCTCTTCCTCATCTCCAAAAGTCTGTGAACATTTATATTCTTGATAATGATCTTTCTAAATCTTTTTCCATATCCCTTAGATTCCTTTACCTATACTCAGTTGCTACATCATCTCCTCTTTGCTTGATGAAAATCAGGCCCAAGATGCAAAAGCCCTGTCTTCTCATCTCTCCACGTCTTCCATGCTTCCTGACTCATAGGAATTGGAAATCATAATGATCGGCTGGAAGAAAAGCACCCAACTCAAGCTAACTTGGTCAAAAAATGGGGGTGGGATATTGAAAAGAAGGACAAGTAGGGTAGCCAGGCCATATAGAAACTGGCAAGTATTAGGAAGTAACCCTCTCACGCACAAGGGTTCAAAATTCATTCAAAAATATTTTTGGCATGAAAATTTTTAAAGCATGAAAAAAAGTCACAAAAACAGTACATATAACAGGACCCAAATTTTATAAAAATTTATTCTTATATAAATTCATCCCATATTCATTCAAAATAAACATTAACAGTGGTTATTTCTACATTAATTCAGCTCTACTTAGATGTTAAATGAAGATTAAATAAATATATGTAAGTTTTCAATTATAAGTGCCATGAAGAAAGGAAAAAATTTCCAGAAAGCACATAATGGGAGGGGGAATCTAATCCACATTGGAGGGTGGGGGAAGACTTCCTTGTGGATTTAGCTGTTGAACCCAGACCTAAAGGATGAGTGATGTTGCTTGGTAGCACATGGTTCTTTATGTATTTTGATATTAGATGTTTATCAGATATATTATTAGCAAATATTTTCCCTATTCTGTGTGTTGTCACTTTACTTTCTTATTAGTCTTTTGACACAAAAACGTTTTAATTTTTTTTTTTTTTTTGAGACAGAGTCTCACTTTGTTGTCCTGGCTAGAGTGAGTGCCGTGGCGTCAGCCTAGCTCATAGCAACCTCAAACTCCTGGGCTCAAGCGATCCTCCTGCCTCAGCCTCCCGAGTAGCTGGGACTACAGGCATGCGCCACCATGCCCGGCTAATTTTTTCTATATAT